>CM032640.1:6285118-6542618 GCA_019097785.1 Fraxinus excelsior
TCATTGTAATTATTATTGAATTAATTGTTGGACAGTACAAGAGAATTGTTTACAAGCAACTTGCAGGTGCTGCACTGTATGGTGCCTTTTTGTGTCTTTTGCCATCGATCAATGAAAAATGGCCAAGTGGAATTCGGTAAAAAAATCTCTGAAACTCTACCTGTCCACATAGCATCATTCTTAGTTGTTTGCGTCCTTTAAAAGTTTTATCAAACATATGCACATGTTCACCTATTGAAAGCTACATATACAAGGGATACTATAGGAGGAATATGGAAGATCTCCTACCTACTGTGGATATGAGTTTATCGTGCCAACAACTGAAAGGAATTGCCACATCGGCAAGTTAAGTTGTCACTGTTGACAATTTAACTAAAAAGTGGCAATGTCGCGTTAACCGTGGATACATTTTATCTTGTCTATCATGAACAACAAAAGAATTATGATAGAAGGAATTCATTCAATCAAAGGACTAATGTTGGGGACATAGAATGAAGATTGATTTCGAGAATCATGAACTCACAATCTTGAAAAAGTTGTATGGATCAAGATATTGTTGAGAAGAGTTCGAATTATCCCGCTCAAGAAAAGCAAGCTCGCGAAGCTACACCTGAAGGAGCATACGCTAAAATAGGAGGAAAACATGGACTTTGCAAAAAGGAAATCATGCTTGTTTGAACCCACCTCGTGAGTCGAGACTCGAGAGCGAAATTGAAACTTCTTTCACCAAGACCAGAATGTTGAAACTTCTTTTACCAAATCATGTTTTGTTACCAAATGAAAAAGGCGTAAAAGGTAGGGTTAGAATCAACCCGAACTTTTCGGGTATTTAATAAATGGAACTATCGGGTCCAAATATAATTATGGAACCATTCGAGTTCGGTTCCGTACCATAATTAATTTTTTTAACATTTATATCAACACTACATAAATACAATTAATGACATCTTCATTCGTAACTTTTACAAATTAACGTAGCCCAATTTAAAAAACACATAAATAATAAGTTGTCGAATAAGATTAATTCAATTAACACAAATGTCAAAAAGTAGATACTAATATTAAAACATCGATACTCCATATCAATAATTCATTTACTTCAAACAGCATGCATAAAGAAAAAATGAAATATAAATTAAAAGTTATCAAAATAAAATATTTTTTAAGTATTGGTAATACTTACCAACTATTTGATTTAATCATCAATTGCTTGATTTGTCATAGTAAGAAAATCTACAAATATAATTGAAAAAATTCAATGATAAGTGTATTTTTGTGCACTTATTTAGGGTCATTTTACTAACCTTTTGTGTCGTTTTATTATTGCATTTTACTCAACTTAAGTTATTTTTATCTTCTTTCAGTTTTGGACCGATTTCTAAACAATTGAGAAAGAAAGAAGGATAAATCGATTAATTGATAAAAAGTTTGAGGGACCAACAAGCATTTGGATAAGAGTGGAAGCACTAAAATTGAAGTAATTTGATGATGAGGATCAAGATATACGAAGGAATGAAGAAAATGAGTGAAAAAAGAAAGTTTCAAAAATTTAGCCTGGCAACCTTAGGTCGCCTGGCATAATTGATGGAAGGTTGTCCAACCTTAAAGTTTTCAACAGAAACCAAAATATTGGCTTGGGCGAGCGCCCCAATTTGGCCGGACGTCCGAGAAAAAGTTCTGGTTTCCTAATTTGACTCAAACTCATATGAAAACAAATTTTTTTTGGGGTGAGGGTATTTTAAAACCCTATGGCCGTCCAGAAATAAGGGGGAGACATTACAACACAGAAAGAACCCTAGAATACATCAAGAAGGAGGATTTGGGGCAAGGATCTCAAGAAGAACTAGAAGAATTCTCAGATTTTTCAAGAAAATTGTGATTTTGGTGATGTCTTCTTTCACTTTAATTTTGTATTTTCTTATTTTCTCCATATTATGCTAGATCTATTAGTGTTAGGAAATCGATGAACTTTGCTATGTAAACTTGGATTTTAGTTTTACAATTACTGACAATTAAAACATGTTTTGAGGTTTGAATGACTTTTATTCATTTATTTGTTTCCACAATTATTATGCATGTGATTGTGTGAGTATGATAGTCTATTTCATGCATTTGAGAGAAGGGGAATAAACTTGACGAGGTGTTAGTCATCGAAAGGTCCGATAGGGAATAGAGATATACCTCTATGTCTTGCGTAAATCTTTAAGTGATCATAAAAATACATGCATTCTTGTGAATTTACATTCGTCATAAAGATATAATCGAGTGGTTTACATGAATATGTCCAGCAATTCTCGAGAGAGATTGTTGGATATGTTAGGATCATGATTTTTCAATAGTGTAGAACTAGCTTCCAAAGTGAACATTGTATGAGGATTCGTGATCCTAGTACTCGTTTGTTATTCTTAAGAAAAATTCAAATTGCATTCGAATATTTAATTGCATTTAGTTGGTAAAATTTAGTTGAGTTGCATAGTTTAGTTTAGTTACAAATCCTCACAGTCATCTTAATTTCTATAAATTCGGTTAAGGTTTCAGTAATTAGAATCAAATTAATTCAATCCCTGTTGGGAACGATATTCGGAATTCTCAATTCCACTTTATTACTTGTTACGAACCGTACACTTGCGGTGATTTAAAACGACAAATATTTTCGTGAATACTCAATTAACAAACACAAACAAACTAAAAATTGTTCAACTAAAAAGATTTAATAATAAAACTCAAATGTTGTGTTAACAAAGTTACAAAAAATTAATTTGTTAATTTGTTTAAAAAAATTTTAAAAATTAATTAATTAAATATAAAAATAAAAATAAAAATTTACTTAGATTCGGGTCTTATTCGGATATTCGGTTCTTGGTCTAGAACCGAGAACCGACCCAAACTTATCGATTCTCAATTCGGGTATCCGTTATGATATTTAACTTTTGAAGAATTGCTCAGTTCGATTCGATCCGGTTCAGTTCGAGACTTTTGTTCAGCCCTAGTAAAAGGTGAAAACACTAGAGGTATCATCGAGTATACAAATAGGGTAATTACCAAGTAACATAAAATCAGATTAAAATAAAATAATCACCCCTTTCTCTAAATTGTTTTTGGTGAACCAGAATTTCTTATAATTACTGCCCCTTAAAATTTTCTCAGCCTCTCTTACCACATTTAAATCAAGAAAATTTAACACTCTTATTCAAGAAAATCCAAGAAACCCTCTCCTCAATGGCAACCAAGATTCTATCTTTCCTGTTCTCTCTCATTCTCATTCTCTCGCTCTTCACTCATCCATCACAGTCTCTCCGATACCACCGTCAGCGCCGCCACCATGAGTATGACGGGCCCGATGACTCTTTATCACCTAGTGCTGTATCCTCTGCAGCTTCTCCATCAAGATCTCAGCCCCCAATTTTACTTGCGTTCTTGCATTCCACCTTCTCCTTTGCGGCCTCTTCTTTTCCCTTGATCAATGTTAAACGGCCGACGTATAATTCCACCGCCGCCACGGCTGGCCGTGGCCAATGGGAGCTTTTGCAAGAGAGCGTCGGTGTTTCCGCCATGCACATGCAACTTTTGTACAATAACAAGGTGGTGATATTCGACCGGACTGATTTCGGGCCCTCCAATCTCACTCTTCCTGCCGGAAAATGCCGATACAACGATGAGGCCATCAAAGAGGACTGCACTGCACACTCCCTTCTCTACGATATCGCTTCCAACACCTACCGTCCACTCATGGTGCAGACCGACGTCTGGTGCTCCTCCGGCGCTGTCATACCCGACGGAACCCTAGTCCAGACCGGCGGATACCTAGCCGGCGACCATAAAATACGGTTTTTCTCTCCATGTAATGATGATCAAAGCGACTGGATTGAACTGGAAGAGAATTTAACAATTCAAAGATGGTATGCTTCTGATCATATATTACCCGATGGAAATGTGATCATTGTTGGAGGCAGAAAGGCATTTAGCTATGAATTTTTCCCCAAAGATTCAATCAAAAACAGCCAAAACAGTAGCGTTTTTTACTTCAATTTCTTAAAAGAAACTACTGATCCTAAAGAAGAGAACAATCTTTATCCATTCTTGTATCTTTTACCGGACGGAAATCTATTCGTTTTCGCAAATCAACGCTCTGTAATTTTAGATTACGTGAATAACAAGATTGTTAAGGAGTTTCCGATGATAACCGGCGAGAAAAGGAGCTATCCGGCGACGGGGTCGTCGGTAATGTTACCAATACGTTTAACCGCCGCCGGCGCAGATGGGTCTCCGACGCCGTTGCCTGAGGTGGAGGTGTTGGTGTGCGGTGGTGCAAATGGTGGTGCTTATATTAAGGCTTTGAAGGGAATATACGTGGCAGCTTCAAAATCTTGTGGGCGTTTGCGGGTCACGGATTCGGATCCTCAGTGGGTTATGGAAGATATGCCCATGCGCAGGGTCATGCCCGATTCGGTGCTTTTACCCACGGGTGATGTCATTATTCTGAATGGTGCTGGAAAGGGCACAGCCGGGTGGGAATGTGCGGTTGACCCAGTTTTGAACCCGATTCTCTACGTACCCACCGAACCTGACCCGAGTAAAAGATTCAGTATGCTCAACCCCACCACAATTCCTAGACTGTACCACTCAACTGCTACTCTACTTCCAGATGGAAGAATACTAGTGGGTGGAAGTAACCCGCACATAAGGTACAACTTCTCGGGTGTGAAGTACCCTACAGATTTGAGTTTAGAAGCTTTCTCCCCGCCCTATCTTGGCCAAGAATTCGGCCTCATCCGCCCGTCAATTCTATCAATTGAGGCTCCCGCACATAATGTAATATCCTACGGTGAGGAATTCTCCGTGACTTTTACATTGGGGTTGTATCAGGCCGATGGAGAGTTCATGGTAACAATTATTGCACCGTCATTCGCTACACACTCTTTTGGCATGAACCAAAGGCTGTTGGAGTTGTACATTGTAGGAGTACAACAGCTCTCCGAATTTGCTTCCAAGGTGACTGTACATGCTCCGCCAACACGGAATATTGCACCACCGGGTTATTATATGCTGTTTGTGGTTCATCATGGAGTACCTAGCCATTGTGTCTGGATCAAAATGCAATGACATTGGATCTGATTTTTCGTTTTTTCTTTTTGTGAAAGTTTAACGTTTCGTTTATGACTTGATGTATATTTTTTTGGGAAGAAAAAGTAGAGAATGGAAATTTTCGAAACATATTTTTTTGTGTCGTCCTAGTTAAGTGACATTTTATGTTGTCGTAAAGAATTTGGTTCACATGAAAGAACATTACGAGCTAACTTTTTATGTAAATAGACTCTACATTTTGAATATGAAGTGAAATGCTCGTATAGTAAACCTCTCAATTGAAGCCCTTCTTTTACAAAGTCATAAGAAGCAATTTATTACGCTTCAGTAGAGGACGCAACTACAAGCTTACGGAATTGTATTTTCAACTTACACGTGTACTACACAAACTAAAAATATGAAAAGATGTAGATTTTATTTTGTCCAAATTGCCTGAAAAACTAAAATACGTATAACCCTTCAGTTCTATACGTTTGGAACTCCTTTTAAACTTTAAACCTAAGTCTACTAAACCACTAAAACACATTAGCCTTTTTGGTTTTTAATTATGGTAACATTTTGGCAAGCTTCATGCCTTTTTGGCTTGATTTTGTACCATTTCTTGCATGATGGTTGATGGGGATGGTTTTCATGTTGGAAAATATACCTTAAACATAAAATCAATTCACTTGTATTGAAATCAAAGATCAAATCAAGTTTTCTCATATGTTCTTCAAGTTTCTTTTCCTAGTTTCTTTTTCTTGATTCAAACTTGAATAATGTTCTTTACTCCTGCAAACTATTTACCTTTAAAAGCCTTCAAGCACTTATTCCGGTGGAGACATTATCGTTTAAGGACAATAATTCATAATCGTATTCAAACCTTTCATTTTGATGGATTCTTGTTACTGATTTTATTATTCTTCATCAACTTTGTACAACATTAGGTAAATAAATTTTTTTGCCCTATTTCTCTTTTACAAAAGAGACATGATTCAAAACCACTTTGAATATAAGAATTCAATCTCTTATACCATTATCTTGGAACTTGTTTCAAGTCATGAAAGGATCTTCTTATCAAGCATACTTTCTACGTTTTAAATTTAATTTCAAAACCTTTTGACAGACTTATAAATATGATTTCGTCTAACTTTCCATTTAGAATAACAGTCTTAACATCTAACTAATCCAACTCTCAATCATATTGGGCTAGTAAATCAAGTAATATTCTTGTAAAATGTAACTATGGGGAAAAGAGTCTCATAACAATATATACAATCTCTGAGTAAAATATTTTGCTACCGTCTAAACTTTGCATCTTCTACCCTCTCGATCCATTTTCCCCTTCTTTTATCTTGTAAATTCATTAACCGTTTATAACCTTTGATCCTCGAGCTTAGTTACTATGACCCATGTCTTATTCTTATTTAAAGAGTCAAATTCATTTGCATTGCTACAAGCCACAATTTTGCTTTGACTACTCGTTGCTTCTTTAAAAGTACTTGGCTCAATACTTACAAAATCTTGAGAGATGTGTTTAATGACACAAAGTCATCATCTCTTAACCTAGTGGAAGGAAACACTCGCCTTCTTTATTTATAGATGTTTACCTTCACCGTGGCATGCATTGTTAGAATTTTATGAAACTTCAAATTTTAAAAACATAATTACTTTATTTCCAAAATCCTCTATGTCAAATCACCAAAAGAATTATTTATTACGGAACATGCCTTAATTCATTGAAAATAATTCTTTATCACTAGATCTTGATTCTTAATCTTAAATTTTGAAGATCAACTGCAATCTTTTCATGTTTGGATTCTTTACTTTTAATCTTGAGATTTGCCTTCTTTATTTCTTGTTCTTGGTTTTGCCTCTTGATCCATAGTCTTGATTCATAAATTCCATCTTCTTGATTCTTGATAGTTGATCTTAATTCTTAATTGTAATTCTTGATTCTTAATCGCGGGTTTTGGATCTTTTTTTTCAATATGTTTTTACTTGTATTCTTATGTTGATGGATTGACACAAAAATGAGAAAATTGTATATGAATTGAGGACCATAACCCGATATATAGTTTTCATATGTGTTTCGTGTTGGAATTGAAAAAGGGATTATCGATCCAAAATATTATCAAACTCTAAAATTCACAAACCCTTTTCATCCATATAAACCATCCATGTTGAAATCAATGAGAATAATAGAAGTGAAATCGTACCTTGATCCGTAGATGTCTGATTGATTGCTTGAATAGGTTATGATATTCCAAACTAATACATAGTTTTCTTTTGAATTTTATCTCTGTTGATGGGGATGCAGATAAATGAAAACCACGTTCAATTTGGGGACCATAACCCCATTTTTGATTTTATAAATTGGCCCATCATCAATTTAAATAATTGTTCTGGTCTCTACACTTTAATTTCATGACATTTAATACTCATTAGTTCAAAATTAGCTTTAATGGATCACTTATTGACTAATTTTTAAACAATATCACCATACATTTTAATATATTACATGTGTGACCCCATATGTTGAAATTTTTCAACAATCTCCCACTGAGCCATACATGTAATCTTACAAATGTGCACAATCATAAGAGCTCAAAATTTTGATATCATTGTTATGGGTATTTCCAAACAATCTCGTCCATCAGTTATATTGATATATGATCAAAGTGATCTTCATCACATTTAGCGTGACTAAATCCATCAATGGTCACGTATACCCCATACAACCAAATAACATAGATCAATCATGAGAGTGTAGCATGAAAATTACATGTTATGTGATCCAAACATATTTATTTCCAACTGGTCCAACCTTATTCTTTAATGAGATTAACCATAAACTTTAATTAGAGTGAAACTAAATACTTTATTTCTGAAATAAATCGAATATTCATGGACAAAAAATATGTGTCTAAAACAGATAACATTCAAATACAAACTCCTACTAAATTGGCATATCATTAAAAGATACAACACACATGTAATTATTATGCTTATGAAAGACCGTGGGTGGTAGGCATTTAGTAAATGGGTCCATGATTATGGAGTTTGTCCTAATATGTTTTATAGAAATCTAACCATTCTGAATTCTTTCCTTGACAATTAGGAACTTAATGTCTACAAACTTTGATTTCGTCATGTTCCTATTGGAATACAAGACTACTATTATCACAGAATAACTTAAGTGATTTTTCAATTCCATCCAAGATATGCAGCCTAGTGACAATATTTTGCAGTCATATTTCATGATCATAATCAGAATATCAAACGATCTCCAATTGATCTGATTTTCCTGATTGTGATCATGTAATCATTAGTTCTCTATAAATACTGAATAACCTCATGGCTGCTTTCCAAATCACCATCCCAAAGTTAGTTAAATATATGTCTAACATTCCACAATGAATGCTATATCCGAATGTGTATAAATCTGAGTATACATTAAATTCTCAATTGCCGAAGCATAAGGAATTCACGTATTTCATTTTCTTTAAATTTATCATTGGGGTATTAATTGAGACTAAGCTTGTCTCCCTTAAAAATAGGGGTATCACCTGAATTACATATTTGCATTTCAAATCTTTTAAGAATTTTATCGATACAACTCTTTTTTGATAATCCAAAAATACATTAAGAACTATTCTTGTGTATCTATATCCTTAATACAAAAGATGTATCACCAAGATTTTTCATTTCAGAGTTTCATGACAGAACTCTCTTGGTTTTGCACAATAAGTTTATATCATTGCAGATAAGCAGCATATCAATGACATACAATACCAAAAATATGCTTACTTCCACTGAACTTGTGATATATACAATCGTCAACTAATTCATCTCAAAACCAAATGAAATAATTATTTGATAAAATTTGTGATACCATTTCATGAAACCTTCTTAAGCCGTAGATGGATTTCTTTAATTTGTAAATCATCTAATATAACTTAATATCAAAATGTGTCACAAATACCATAATTGTCCTAAAAGAGTCTTTCATAGAAACCAAAAGAAAATCTCTTTAATGTCAATGTCTTCCTTTTGAATAAAGTCATTTGCAACAAGATGAGCCACATATCTCTCCATATCACCCTTTGAATCCCTATTGGTTTTAAATATCAAATTACAACCAATGAATTTCACATCTTCAAGTAATATGATGAGTTCCTAAACGTCATTGTTACTTATGAACTTTATCTCTTTATGCATAACTTCAATCCACTCTTTAGAATTATTCCTTTGCATAGCTTGATGAAAGTTGATTGATCTTTCACCTATCCATGGCATCCTTATTTTCTTGAAGAAAGATTATAAAGTCATCCAGAATTGTCTTTCTCCATTTTATAATGGATTTCCTTAATAACATTTGTTCTTGAGATTGTTAAGTTTATTTTTTCTGGAACAATCTTTTGATTGTGTATATGAGATTTTGTAATGTAGTCTTGATTCGAAATTTCTTTTTGAACAAGATCTGGAGTAAGGATTTATCCTTGAACCTTATCATTGTTAATTGCAACAGTAGAATTATATACATATTCTTCATCCAAAACAAAAAATCCTTAACTTTATAACCTTATCCCCCCCCCCCCCGCAAACTCTATATTCTCGAGGAATCGAACATTTTCATTTCGAAAATTGACTTAATAGTGGGATCTTTAAAAATTTGTAACCTCTTAACAATTGCTTTACTTGGAACTGTGTTGAAAATTTAAGCTGCAGTCTTTAGTGCTTCTACCTAGAAAAATCCTAATGTATTGTGAAATTATTCCACATTCCTCTAAGAATTTAGGAAAATGTCCTAGATGTTATTCTCCTGATCCGTTATATTTGTCATAGTATTCATCACTATGGTAAGATTTGACTTGTTGAATTATTTTACTGAGTTAATTTTCAACATCAGTCTTGTATGCCTTAAACATGTCTAGTGTTTGGGATTCTCATAGATGAGATATATGTAGCCATAGTGAGAATAATCGTCTATGAACATAATAAATGATTGTTGACCATTCCAAGAGCCAAAGGAAATAGTCCACAGATATCCGTATGAATTAGTTCTATGACGTTCGCAGTCCTATTGACACCTAATCTCTTTATGTTTGTTTGTTTTTCCTTAATATAATTAACATAAACATTTAAGTCTGGAAAAAATTAAAAGAATCAAGAATTCCTTCTGACACAAGATACTTCATTCTCTTTTGAGAGATGTGGCTTAATGTTTGTGCTATAACAAAGTAAAATTCTCATTGGTTAATTTATGTTTAATACCACGTGGATTCACATACAAGATTTCTTTATAAGAGGCAACCATATTAAACAAATATAAGTTATCATAATCGGATAAAGAACTGGTACCCACAATATTTGAAT
Organism: Fraxinus excelsior; assembly: GCA_019097785.1. Classification (NCBI taxonomy): domain Eukaryota; kingdom Viridiplantae; phylum Streptophyta; class Magnoliopsida; order Lamiales; family Oleaceae; genus Fraxinus; species Fraxinus excelsior. Next base: position 6,295,562 of record CM032640.1, read on the forward strand.
TAAGAAAAAGATCAAACTGACTATTTCAAATTGAACAAAAGTAACCAAATTTGTCCAATGTAGATATAGAAATCAAATTCCGTCCAAAAGACGGTACCGCAAATGTCTCTTTCAAATCCAAATAATAACCAGTTTTTAATGATAACCTAAAGTCACTATAACCTCAACCTTAACTGATTTGTCATCACCCCACATGGATGAATCTTTCAGCATTAATTAGTTTTGGCAACTCAGGCAATCCCGCACAAACACACTTATGTGAGTAGTTCACGTCAAGCATGATATTTAGTACAGTCTCTCTTTATATATATATATATATATATATATATATATATATATATATATATATATATATATACAAATTTTCACAAAAGTTACAGTTAAATTTATCATTTTTAGGCTTTTGTTGTTTATTTTAAACCGAACCGGATGTATCATTGTTATTCTTTATTATTTGCCCTTAGAAGTACTTGTCAAGTGAGTAATGCCAGTTTTATCTTTCTTTAACCTTTCTTCTTATTGCACACAATATGTAAATGAGCTCATTAAAAATCCAATTTCCCCTTTTGACAGTTGTAACAGACCTTAATTAACTAAATTATGTAGGAAGCGGGATCAATACCACATGTAAGAGTAAGTCATGAGACAACTCAAGCTTTAGTCCCTTAAGTTTAGAAGCAATATGAGACATCTCCATGATGTACTCTTTTATGTTCCTCTTACATATATACTTTATAGAAATCAAGATTTGCAAAAGTATACTTGTTTCAGCCTTACTATTTTTCGCAAAACGTTTCTTAATTTCGGCAAGGAAATCATTGACATTGGTTACTTCTTCAGTTACTGCAGCTCCAAATGCTTTCGGAATACCACGCTTAATTATCATTAGACTTATGTGATTTGAGCGATTCCACTTCTCAAAGTTTCTTTTTTTATCAGATAAGAGCGGTTTGCTTAATCTGGAGCGCAAGATCTAGATCCTTGCAGCCAATAACAACTCATATGCTCTCTTTCCAATCCTTGAAGTTTGTTCCATTTAGCACGGGAATAGAGTTGATGTTGACCGATATTGCAGAAGTGGATGGATTAATTGAATAGAGATCTTATACCTAATTAACATGTTCACTTTGGAATCTATATTAAACAAATAATTAATTCAAATAATGGTAAACCCCATCACAAGAGATCGGGCACAACATTGGTATTTAGTCTTTGAACAGAAATGTCAACTTGTAAGTGGTACTCTTGGTGTAGTAATCAAACATTGACAATAATTCTTGTCAAATAATAAACTCATCTTTGGAATGATTTATTATTCACATGGAAACCTTATGATATTATCCGGGGTGCGCCACTTTTTATCAAGAATTCGAAGTTGTTGGAGAGAGATTTGAGCCAAGTCCGAGACTTTAAAGATATGATAAGAGCTATACATTTACATGTTCGAGCAAATGAGTCTATAATATTGAAGTTAACATGCAAAGGAACAAGTTTGGTGAAGGGGGCTGAAAGTCCAATAGATCATGCGGATCGAGGCAGAAGAAAGGAGACTGAAACTTATGCCTATGCGGCCGCATAGACATAATAGTCTTGCGGCCGCGAAGGCATATATCGAAAACTCAAAAGTGATTTTTGGTTGTTCCATGCGGCCGCGACCAAAAATTGGGCGAAACTTTCCTTTTTTCGTGAATTTCCTTATTTTGTTAGAATTCTATGTTTGGTCAATCTCATACCTTATTTATGAGATTATGCATGTTTTTACCTTATTTTCTAGGTTTAGTATAAATAGGATTTCCCTTTCATTGTAACGAAGCTCTTGACGTAATGAAATATTGAGATTTTCTCTCTTCTTGTTCTTCATGAATAATCCCGAACTTATCAAATATGTTGAATATTAGTGGCATTCAACCCTATAACTTATCAAATGATTAAGCACCCTTTATGGCGTTCGCAAATCGATGTTCTTGTTTCCGCATATCAACGAGTCTAAGGTTTAATATACCTTAGGTACTTGAATCGTGAGGTTTAGGTCGAGATTCTATCGTCTACAATCTGGATTTGGACTTTCTTGGATTGATTTCAAATTGTTCGTGGGTTTCCAAGATATATTCTTAGCCGGGTTCGCATCACCTTATAATTGTCACACATTCACCACCACAAGTGTGCATACAATCCGGCCAAATATTAACCTTCCTTTGAGTGGGCTAATATCCGCATGAACGAGCACACACACAAATTTCTTCTAATATTCTAAATTAATTAATTTCCACAAGAGAGATTGTTTTGGCAACATGTTACTTCAATAAGTCACTTTCAAATATTATATTCTCAAATGAGTCATTTATACCAAAATTTGAAAAGCAAAACATCAAATCTGCATATTTTATTTATCTTGAAACATTAAGGATTAATAATTAATTAGTGAAAACTTTAGGGATCCAAAACTTAGGGGCCAAATAGAATAAAATCAGAAACTTTGAGGGCTTTAATTGTAAAATTCAGAACTTTAAATGCCCAAATTAATTAATTTTCTATATTTAGGGATTGAATTATTAAGCACAGAACTTTAAAAGGCCCAATAGAATGAATTTTAACTTTAGGGGGCTGAATAACCAAAATTTTAAACTTTAGGAGTTGAGTTAACCCATAACCTTAAGGCCCAGCTTGAATGAACTTTAAACTTTGGAGGCTGAAACTTAAAATTTAACCATAATATTAAATTGCTCTGATACCATGTTAATAATTGATGTTCCATCTTAAAAGGCCAGCCTTATTAAGATGAGTAACTCAAACCCTTATAAATTGATCTATGTTTTCATCTTTATTCAATGTGAGATTTTATCCTTTAACATGCCCCCTTAAGATGTCGGCTCGTTTGAGCAGACAAATCTTGAAATTCGTGTGCTCATTTTATTGAATCTTAATCGGATCGAATTGCTCGTTGGAGTTTAATAGATTCTGATACTACTTGTTGGAATTGAAAAGGGGGATTATCGATCTAAAACATTATCAAACCATTTTCATGCATATAAACCCTCCATGTTGAAATCAATGAGAATAATAAAAGCGGAAGCATACTTTGATCTATAGATGTCTGATTGATTGATTGAATGTGTTATAATCTTCCAAACTGATATGTAGTCTTCTCTCAAACTTTCTTTCTGTTGATGTGGATGCAGAGAAATGAAACCATGTTCAATTTTGGGACCATGACCCCATGATAAATAATAACTGAATATGCAGTCATTATTTTTCGATTTTTATAAACTGACCCCTCATCAATTTAAATAACCGGTATGGTCTCTACACTTTAATTCCATGACATTTAATACTCATTAGTTCATAATTAGCTATAATGGATCATTTATTGACTAATCTTTAAACGATAGAACCACACATTTTAATATATTAAATGTATGACCCCATATATTTGAATTTTCCAACATTTCGCCCATCATGAAATGCAATTCTAAAGGAATTTGGTCTCTGCATATAATTCGACTCACACTTTATTTAGATATCCAAAACTCAATTGCTTAATTATTTATTAGATCACTTTAATTTTGGGCTTAACTTTCAAATTGCTTTTATACAAAATTAACTACATATGTCGGTCACACATGACGATTTAAATATTTTCCTAACAATCACTCACTTAGGCCACATATGCTATCCTATAAATGTGTATAACCATATGAGCTCAATACTTTTACTATCATAACCAAAAGCATTTACAAACAATATCATCCATCAATTATGTCAATATAAGGGTATGTTTGATTGCAAATGTGGAATTCGGGTGGAAAGAAAATGAATTACAGGGAATTGAATTGCCTAAAATTTGTTTTTATTGAGAATTGTAATTAATTATGTTTGATTGGTATAATTTTCCAACTGAAAAATGTTGGAAGTTTGGCGTCTGTTTGAATTTAATTTTCATAAAAATTGTCCATTAAAGTGATAATTTTTTTACCATTGAATCTATAATTTGTCCAATTACCAAAAAAAATTAAAATTACCATACCGAATACCATTCGTTTGACTTTGTTTTGCATGAAGATTGTTAATAAAAGTGATAATATTTTTTACAACTGTGTCTATAATTTTTTCCAATTGTAAAAAAAAGCAAGAAAACCAAAACTTACCTAAAAGGTGGGAAATGAAATTCATCAAAAAGCAGGAAAAAGTGCAAGTGTGAACGAAAGTGGGAAAATGATTTCAATGGAAAATTTCTCCCATCAAACACGGCAAAAGCTAGAAAATGAAAAATAAGAGTTCGTTTGATTGCAAATGTGGAAAAATGGGAGGGAAAAAAATGAATTTCAGATAAAATAATTGTTTAGAACTTGTTTTCCATAGAATTGTTAATTAAGTGTGTTTGATTGGTATAATTTTCCACCTGAAAATTTTTAAAATTTTGGATCTTTTTGTGTTCGTTTGGCTTTGTTTTACATGAAAAGTGCCCATTAAAGTAGCTATGTCAACAAGTTGAGTTGAGCCCGAGCTTTTTTTGGCTCGAGTCGAGCTGAGCCATGCCCGGCCAAAAAAATGATGCTCGGCCCGAGCTTTTGACCCAGGCCTTAGCGGGCAGAGCCTTTTTTTTTGTAGCACCTTATAGCCTAATGTCGAATAACATGTTAGATTTATAAATGACTAAATAAGTGACTATCCATTATAACAAAGTGGGAAATCTTTTTTAATAACCGAGTTGAAAGTTCTTACAAATTTTAGTGGTCATTGCCCATTGGTGAAATTAGCTCAATTTTTATATGTAATCAAGCAATATAGATCGCTAATAGTTTCACTTAATAGTTAATATATAAGAATCAACGTGTGTAAATGAAAAAAATGTTTACTTTAAATATTTAGGCACTTAGATAAATGAAATAGTAATAATGCAATAAATATTAAACAAACAAATATCACACATTTTCCAAAATAATCTAGCTGATAAATTATGAGATAAAATTGTCACTTATAATTAGTTTATTAGTTTCATGATGAGAAGAATAAATTGGTTAAGCAAAATTGTGATCATTTGTCTTAATTTAAGTCATTCATCCCCAATAATTTATGGTGTAAAATAAAAAGTGTTGGACAAGATTTTATTTTTTTATACGGGCCGGCCCGGCTCGGGCCGACTCCTCAAAATGAGGCTCGGTAGAACCGAGCCGAGCCCGAGCCCGAGCCCGAGCCGACGAGCTTTTTTACCATCCCTACATTAAAGTGATAAGTTTTTCCACAATTGGTCATAAAATTATATATATTTATATATATTTCCAAGAAAATCATTTTTTCATCAAAGTTTAGTATTCGTTTGACTTTATTTTACATGAAAATTGTTCATTAAAATGCATTTTTTTTTACAATTGGTTATAAAATTTGTTCCAATTGCACAAAAAGAAAAAAAAAATTGGAATTCCATTTTCTCACCAAATAAGTGGGGAAATGAATTCCACCAAATCAAGCCATTGGTGCACGTGTGAGGCATAAATGGAAAATATTTTCCATGACAAAACTTTGCCATCAAACAACCAAATTCATGAAAAATGGAAATTATATTCCATTTTCCATGGAAAACAAATATTATCAAATAGGCCCTAAGATGAAAGCAGTCTTCATTACAAGTATCATAACTGAACTCTCAATGGTCACGTATATCAATACAATCTAATAGCATAGATCAAGTATGAATGTATAGCATGAAAATTACACGTAATGTGATCAAAACATGTCAATTTCCAACTAGTCCTACCTTATATTTTAATGAAATCAATCATAGACTTTAATCAGAGTGAAACTGAATCGAATACTTTATTTCTAAAATAAATCAAATATCCATGGATAGAAATATATGTCTAAAACAGATAACATTGTAACATAAACTCTCACTAAACTGACATATCATTACAAAATAAAACACTGATGTGAGCATATGCTCATGAAAGGTCTTGGGTGAAAGCTATTTAATAAATGGATCCATAATTATAGATTTTGTCCTAATATGATTCATAAAAACCTAAGAACTCGGAATTATTTCCTTAATAACTAGAAACTTGATGTCTATAAACTTTGACACATTGTCAAGTTTATATTGGAGTACAAAACTGCTATTGTCACATAATAACTTAAGTAGTCTTTCAATTATGTCCAAAATGGGTAGCCCAGTGATAAAATTCTACAGTCATATTCCATGATCAGAATTAAAGTATCCAATTGATCTAATTTCCTATATGTGACCATTTAATCATTAATTCGCTATAGCTATCGAATAACCGTTGACTGTTTTCCAAATATTCATCACAAAGTTACTTAAATATCAACTCAGTATTCCAACAATGAATGCTATATATGAATATGTGCAAACCTAAGCATAAATTAAACTCCCAAATGTTGAAAGACGGGAAATTTTATGTGTTTTCTTTTCTTTGAAAACCGTCTAACGTAGCTTAAGATCAAAATGTGTCACAAGTATCATAATAATCTTAAAAGAGTCTTTTGTGGAAATTGGAAATAAAGTCTTGTTAAAGTAAATATATTCCTTTTGAGTATAATCATTTGCAACAAAATGAATCTTATATATCTCCACATCACCCTTTGAATCTCTCTTGGTTTTAAATATTCATTTACAACCAATGAGTCTTGTATCTTTAGACAATGGGAGGGTTAATTACCTCAATAGTCACTGAACTTTATCGAAAGTTTCCACCAAGTCACTGAACTTTAAAAATTACGTGGTTAGTCACTGAACTTTTGAAAAATCACCCAATTGGTCACTGAACTTTAAAAATCACCTCATTGGTCACTGAACTTTGCAAAAAGTTTCCCAGATAGTCACTGGGTTCAGTGACCATTTGGAAAACGTTTTGCAAATTTTAGTGACCAATGAGGTGATTTTTAAAGTTCAGTGACCAATGTGGTGATTTTTCGAAAGTTCAGTGACTAATAACGTAGTTTTTAAAGTTCAGTGACCTAGTGGAGACTTTGACCAAAGTTCAGTGACTATTGGAGTAATTAACCCACAATGGGATGAGTTCCCAAACGTAACAAACTTTATCTCTTTATTCATGACATCAATTCACTCTTAAGAATTATTTATTTGCATGACTTGATAAAAATTGATTGATCATATCTTCTTTCGTCAATCCAATGACATCCTTACATGGTGTACTGTGGGACGATTCCACACTCTTCTAGGAATTTTAGCAAAAGGCTCTGGACATTGTTCTCGCGATCCGTCATATCTGCCTTAGTATTCACCATCACGGCTAGATCTGAAATTTTTATTCTTTTGTTAAGTTGATTTTCAATCCCAAGATCTTATGGCTTGAGCATGTTCAATATTTGTTATTTCTCATATATTCTCATAGGTGGCCATATTGAGAAAAATTTGTCCATCATTAATTCTAAAACGTTTGAAGTCCTATTGGCACCTAATATCCTTATATTTGTTTGTTTTCCCTTAAAGTAATTAATATAAAGTCTGAAAAATTAAGAGAATCAAAAATTTCTTTTGACACAAGATTTTTCATTCTCTTTTAAGATGTGTGACCTAATTGCATGTGTCATAACGAAGCGAGATTCTCATTGGTTAATTTGTATTTAATACCACGTGAATTCACATGCAATATTTCTTTATAAGAGACAATTGTATTAAGAAAATATAGGTTATTATAACTAGGAAAAGAACTGATACCCACAATATTTGAATTAATAAAAAGATAAAATTGACTATTTCCCAATGACAAGACTAATAGAATTTGTCCAATATAGAAACAAAACCCAAATTATGTCTAAAAAACGGTCGTCTCTCTCATATCCAAATAATAACCTAAAAAGTTCCTATAGCTTTCACTTTAATTGATTTGTCACCGTCCACATAGATGAATCTTTCAGCATCAATTGACTTTTGGTTGTTTAGGCAATCTCACATAGACACACTTATGTTAGTAGTGGTACCGATATTTATCCACCAAGTATGTCTAGGTATTGAAACTAAATTAACCTTGAAACAAACCAAAGTGAGAAGTGTATTTTTCGTTACACGTCAAGTTTGGTATTTAGTACAATCTCTCTTTATGTATTTCAAATTTTTACAAAAATAGCATCCAGATGATTAATCTTTTTCAAGCTTTTGCTGTTTCGTTTAAGCTGAATCAAATCTATTTTACTTATCATTTAACTTGTCCTTAAAAGTACTTGTCAAATGATCACTTCCAGTTATCTCTTGCTTTAGACTTTATTCTTTTTGAATGTGCTAATCAAAAGTCCACTTCCCATTTTGATAGTTGTAACTGGGCTTAAATTAGTCGAATTTTGCAAGAATAAAAATCAAAACTAAATGCATGAGCAAGTCATCAGACATTTCAAGGTTTAATACATTTAGTTTTGAAGCAAGATTAGTCATCTCCATGATACACTCTCATATGATTTCATTAGCATCATACTTTAATGAAATTAAGTTCGCCAGAGGCGTACTAGTTTCGACTTTTATAGCCTTTTACAAAGTGTTTTTCAATTTCTTTAAGAAATTCATTGGCAGTTACCTTATTGGACACAACTCTTCTAAATATTGATGAAATTTTACACTTCATGATCATAAGACTTATGTAGTTTGAAAGATTTCACTTATTCGAGTCCCGTTTTTATTAGCAGAACTCCTATTTGTAAAAATAATGGGTTGTTCATTCCTTAACGCAATTCTAGATTCATGCCATCAAGAATGATACAAATGTTCTTTTCCAGCCCTTAAACTCTGGTTCAAGCACGAGAATTGAATTGATGTTGACAGATATTGCAGAAGTTGATGGAAGAGAGAACTTAAACCTAAATAACATGTTCATATAAAAATTCGTATTGGACAATCAATAGTTTCAAATAATAGTGCGCTACGTCACAAGAGACCAAGCACATAATTGATATTTAGTTTCTTGACAGAAATGTCAACTTGTAAGTAATACTTTTAGCATAGTTATCAAATATTGACAATAATTTGGTCAAACATCAAGTATATTTTTTGATCGACTCAATGATCACATAATGAAAAACTTTAAAATTGTCATATATTTATTATTACAAGTGCGCAAATAATTCGGCCAAACATTGATCTTCCTTTGGGCCATAAATTACGTACACACAATTTTTCTAATATTCCAAATAAATTAATTTAGGCAAGAGAGGTTGAGGTTATTTTGGTAATATGTAGCTTCAACTAATCCATTTTAGAAAATTAATAATTTGAAATAAATATTAAGTTGGTAAATTTGAAATTGATTGCCCCCCCTTATATTTTATTTTTATTTTTCTCTTTTGTAGCAAAAAGAAAAGATAATGGGAACACAAACAGGACATTGCAACGCCCAACAGCGCCTGGGCATTGTCGCTTAACCGAACGCAGCTCCACGACTCCCTGATGTGGCGCCGCAGTGCTGAGACTCTGTAACAAATCCCAAAAAATCCAAAATTTTGATATCTAGGGTTTGAAATTCACATCCCAAAATTTTGTAAAATCAATGCATGAATTTCAATCTTAAAAATTTTATTGAATATCTCATAATTTTGAAAGTTATGGTTAAAATTCACATTCCAAATCAAAATATTCCAAAATTTAATGTATGAATATCAACCTTAAAATTCTTTTTTAATCTCGCTGGTTTAACATGGAGTTGGCTCTGATACCAATTGTCAGAATTTTATGAAATTTTAAATCTTAAGAACATGAAAACCTAATTATTTTATTACTAAGATCCTACATGTCAAATCACCAAGTGAATTATTAATTGAGGAACATACTTTAATTCATTGGGAATGATTCTTTATTACTAGATGTTAATTCCGAGTCTTGAATCTTAAAGATTAACCACAATCTTTTCATGTTTGGTTTCTTCACTTTTAATCTTGAATTTTGCCATCTTTGATTTTTTTTAATTCTTGTTCTTAGTTTTGTTTCTTGATCCATAGTCTTGATTGTTGATTGTAATTCTTAATTTTTTTCTTGATCGTGAGTTCTGCATCCTCCTCTTCAATATGTTGTATCTTGTGTTTTTGTGTTGATGTGATGACACAAAGAATGAGAAGATTGTATATGAATTGGGGACCATAATCATATATATAGTTTCCATATGTATTTCGTCCATCATGATATGCAATTCTAAAGAAATCTGGTCTCTATGCATATAATACAGCTCGAACTTTATTTAGATGTCCAAAGTCCAATTACTTAATTCTTTATTAGATCACTTTAATTTTGGACTTAATTTTCAGATAATTTTTATACACAATTAATTGCATATATCGACCCACAAGACAAATTAAATATTTTCCCAACATGCATAAGCTGCGCAACTAAAGATCCTAACTTAGAATAGTATGTAAGGTTTTCGCTCTACATGTACAAGGTGTCTTAAATTTTATGCACTAGTCACTCCTATTTATAATGTAAGTTGTTTTAACAGCTTTTCCCCAGACGATTGGAACAAACATGAGCTTACAACCCTACATCTCACTTTGTTTAACACGTGTTTGACAACTATTATTTGAAAATTCTTTTTCTCTACATATTCAATTTTAATCACACATTCACACAATAAAATATTTTGTATGTAAATCCAAAATTTTTCTTTAGTTTTTAACAGCATATTCTCCTAAAAATCATTATTCAAAATATTATTTTTCTTAAATAATGGTTGTCAAACAGGAGTTTAGTAAATTCTTATTCATCATTTCAATTATTCCTGACAATCATTCTTTCCAAACTCCTTTTTTCTCATACTCATTTTTAATCACACATTTTTACAATAAAATATTTTTCACGTATACCCCAAATTTTCTTACTTTTTAATCACACATTTTTCAAAAATTTACTATTCAAAAACTTATTTTTTCCAAAAAAAAATCTTTAGAACAGGGGCATAACTATTTTGTTGTGGTGCATATGTAACACATTTGTGCTTTAAAATACTACATTTTGTGCAATAAAAGGTCAAATCAAAGTCATAATATTTCATTATGTTGCTTGTTTTTAGGGATGACAAAAACTCGTTGGCTCGAACAGCTTGGGCTCAGTTCCAACAAGCATTTTGGCCAGCCTTTGCTCGGCTCGGGCACAAAAAAGCTCGAGCCGAGCCCGATCTTTTTTATTTAGTTTATAGTACGTATAAACCGTACAAATTTTAAAATTTTTAAGTAAAAAATATAGATTTGACATTTAAAAAAAACTTGAGCTAGCTTGGCCCGCTAAGACTCGGGCAGAGCCTCATTTTTTTGCCAGACTTTGCTCGGCTCGACTCGTGCCCCAAAAAAGGTCGAGCGAGCCCGAGCCTTTTATTCCAACTCGGTTCATTGACATAGCTACTTGTTCTCAAGACTTTGATTTTCTTTTAGTTTGATTCTCGATCGGTATTTCCCTCTATTTAAAATTCTGAAATGTATGCTTTCCATATATTTTTGGAGAAGTCATCAACTATCAACAAGTAGAACCTAAAACCAATGACCGTACTTACTGTAGCTAGTTCCCAAGATCAACTTATCCCTGTCTGATTCCCTTTATTTACTTTAATTTATTTTTTATACTCATTTTCAATCACGTATTTAAACAATTAAATATTTTAAACGTAGACTCAATTTTAATGCATGGACTTTCCAGTCTAAAAAGAAAAAAGATTGTCAGTTGAAGCTTGCGACAAGGTTGAAGGACACACGACGAGGCTCTGGGAATAAAAAGGCGAGCCTATTTAATAGCTGAAGCTTGTGATAAGGCTGAAATATGCTAGGCGATGCTCTTAAAGCATATGCCGAGCTGAAGCCTGCCAGGTGACGTGCTCTAATGATTTGAAGGGTACGTTGATTCCCAATAAAAACAACTGGGTGGTGTGGCAATTTCTCAGGTTCGAGCTACGTGCGCATTTAATGTGCAATGATGATGATATTTCACATCGACGAGGCCTACGCGAGTTCATGGTGCATGTTTAGCACAATTTTATCCAAGCCCTTGGTTTGAATTTTTAGCAAGCGTCTTCTAGTATTAACGTGATAGTTGGGACTACAAGTGGATGACCCAGATTAAAATGGATGAAGATCCAACGATGAGGGTTCGTTCACTACGCATATATAAGACTGAAAACCTATTTTTTCCCCTTTTCTCTACTTTACGAAAGTCTTAAACCTTGAGTACTAAGAATATTCCTATTTACCTTAGTATTTTCCTATTGTTTCCAGCGATCAACTTCGTTCTCTCATTTCCAAGTGTTCCGGACTTGGGTATTAGGGTTTCTGTAAATGTCTGTTACTACCGAGGAATTCTCTTCATCTGTTGAGTTAGATGGCTTTTTCTAAAAAGAATGTGCCTGGGGGTCTTTTGGGTACATATGACGCTGACTTGTGCCGAGGCGGGCATTCTTCCAGTAATTCCTACTGAGCAGATCATGTAGGTAATTGGGGGCCTCATAGCGCATGGATGATGCCAAATGGCCCTATAGACTATAGCGTCAGATGAGGGACCTCCATGTGGCCAACAGATATAATTGAGAGTGAGCTCGAGGGCTTTAGGGAAAAGTTTAGAATCTCAAACACTATCGAGATGTTGGTACCGACCCATGAGGAAAGAGCTTGTTTTCCTAGGGAAGGGTGTGTTGCAGTAAGTGAGGCGATCTTAAGTGGAGGGATGAAACTGCCCATGCATTCCTTTTTTAAGTATATCCTTATGAAATATAACCGAGCCCCCACATGATTCGTGCCGAATGCATGGAGCCAGTTAGCAGGGGTCTTTCTTATTTAGAAGGAGGTCACTTTTGGCGAGAATATGCCCCCATATGTCTTTCAAGCCCTTTTTCGACCTCGAGCCTCTAATGGGGGAGTGGTTGTAAAGGGTGGTACTATATGAATCTTTGGGGCCCACACTCTTCATGCGGAGAAAAGGTATTTCAAGAACGTCATCAACAAGCGAAATCTCTTCGTCACACACCAATTGATGGCTACAGAGGGTAAGATAGGACTGTTAACTTCTTCACTTGCCAACCACTTTCTTCTATAGTTTTCTTTGCTTGTAGGACAACATGACAACAAAGAGTATGTGAAACCCAACTTACTCCAACTGAGGAGCCTGGAGAAAGCTCAAAAAAAGAAGCCCCTGAATGCCGGGTCGTCTTCTTACAAGAAATTATTGAATGAGCTGGCTCGTCTTTCCGAGATGAATCTGTCGCCTTCTCTGGACAAGAAGGGGGGAAAATGGAAAAGGAGAAGGGCAAGGGCAAGGAAGAGGAGACTCCCTTGTAGAGGTCCCTAAGAGGAAATTGGCGTTATTGAAGAACACGGGGCTTAACCCTTCCCCAAAACGCCAAATCACCATTGGGGAATCACTTCGCTAACCCATCCATGTCAAACCTATTTCCTCCATAAAGATTGTGGAGGTTGAAGATGTGGATGATGAAGGGGTTAAGTTGGTGAGGAAGAGGTGAGAAGTGTCCATTCTGAGGGAAAGGCTCAGAACTTCTTAGGGGGATGGATAGATGAGATTGCCTCCGTCGTGATGGAGATGCTCCCCGCCGAGGTCACGAGGGTCTATCACAAATATTTGACTGATAGGTATTCTTCATATGCTGAGACCTGTGACGCGGTGGACATGGTGGAGACGAGTCTCACCCTGTAGGCTTGCTCTCGAGGATTTTTTCTAAGAGCTTGTTTGTGAGGGATTTTTTGGGGGAATAATTGATTTTGAATAGTGATATGATGGGAAATGTGTGGTTGAAAAAGAAGAAAAAGTTATTGATGTGATGAAAAATATTATTTTATTGAAGAATGTGTGGTAGAAAATGAGAATTGATTTACTGTAGAATTTGGAGAATTCGTACCAAACGGACCCTAAATGTTCAAATGGAACTGATGCGACTATAGGGCCTCAATAAAGAATACCTCACCCAGGCGAAAGATGTCGAGGTGGCACCGAATAGGCCTAAGGCTGAGGCGTCTTCGGCCAATGAAGCCATGGAAGCCTCCAAGATGAAGAAGGCCGAGGCAGAGTCGAGAGTGGACGCAATTGTTAAGGAAAATGATGGAGTAAAGAAGGAAGTCCATCTCTACAAAGTCGAAGTCAATGCTCCGACGAAGTGAGTGGAGAATTATAATAATTTGCAGAAAATTGCTTCGTCGGCCTTAGATGTGGCTAACAAGGATAAAAGGGAGCTGAAAGCTAAGGTCAAAGAGCTGACTGCTGAGGTGGATAATTAGAAGCAGCAATTAAGTGGGGTGGGGACTACAGCAGCGAAGGAGTATGTCGCCCATTTCCATGAGACAGTTGAGTATGATGGCCTCAGAAAAATTGGTTTGCTTTTTAATGGGTTGTCCTCCTTAGTTTCTTAGTTTTCAAGATTACAATGAATGTTGAATAGATTGGATGCAAACTAATTACCATAGTCTTCATAAAAGGAGATTATTTAACTGAAAATTTCTAGATTGAAGTCTTTTTCACAATTTAACAACGCCTAATTTATAGTTCTTTAGTTTCGTATTTGAGAAACCATGGTCGATGTTAGAGGTGGCAATGGGCCGAGCCGAGCCGAGCCGACTCGGCCCATGCCAACACGAGTTGCCGAGCTCGTGGCTCATTACCCACGAGTCGAGCTTCGTTTTTTTTAATACACTAGTTTAATTGTAAAAGATATATATACACACATTTTGTGATTAATTTCTGAATATACATTTTCAAAAAAAATTATAATTTTTAAAAAAATAAGAACAAAAATTGTTTTGTTGAATTATTTGAGTTTGAGTAATATGTTTTTTGTTTACCATTTTATACTTAAATTTGAAAAAAAAAATATGTAAAGTATAAACATATTTTGTAAACCATTTTTTAAATATACATTTTTCAAAACATTTTTATTTTTTATAAATAAAAAAATAAAGATAGACCCTCATCATTTATCCTGGCTTGGGACCGGCTACTTCAATTTTTAGTAGGCGGAGTTAAAAATTGTACATGAACAACTTGTTACGTGTACAATTTTTTAAAAAATATTATAAATGTATGAAAATTAAATTTTGTGATGATTATAGTGAAATTAAATATCATTCACTTGGTTACAGGCAATTTCAGCATATTTATCTTGAATTCGATAATTAGCGTCTTCCAAATCTTTCACGCACATTAACGCTTCCAAAATATCTTCTTTTAGTCGACTCCTGACCTCAGAGAGAACCATCTTCCCTGCACTAAAAGCAAACTCCGAAGCTACAGTGCTAACAAGAGGTGTTAGTAGATTTTTTGCCATTGCAGAAACTACTGACCATCGACGTTCATTATCTCGCCAAAATTTAATTACCTCTTCTGAATTTTTCTTAACTTCTTTGTTACTAGGCAAAGTATGACGAAAGTAATCAATTAATTCATATGGCAACGCATTTGGACTATTACTCGAAGTTTGAGTACATGCTGTGGATGACAAACTACTACTACTATCACCAGATGAACCACATACATATGCAAATGAATTAAATCTATATGAGTTCATGCTTTCGAATAAATCTAAAACTATATCGTTGTCATCCGTTTGATTAGTGAGAGTAGTAGATGTAGGTACACAAGTAATATGTGTACTCATTCGTGAAGCATATAATTCGTACATTTCACGTAATGTTTCTTCCAAATTTCTATAAGTAATAGGTATACTAAAAGTTAAAACATTTGAAATTTTATCAATTACATATTTAGTACCCGATAAATTATATTGGGGGTCCATGACGCATGCTAAAGGAAATAACATAGGTAATTTTTCTCAATATTTTCTGAATTTTAATTCCATGGAGTATATAACCGCATGAAAATCGGGGTTATTTTGAAATCTTTTAAAAGTCCTATCAATTATATAAAGACGTTTAAGAACCATACAACTTGGAGGATAATAAACGCCAGACAATATATTTGTAGAATCATAAAATGTCGTCAATTATTTATTTTATTTTAAGAACTATATTCCAATCGGTTTCATTCAAAATAGTTTCGTCTTCATCTTTAACATGCCTATTATTATAAAATTCAGTAATTAAATGTTCGAAACCTTCACATGATTTTAATAATAACTAAGTGTAGTTCCATCTATGGCCTATGTCAGTAATAAATGTTTTTTTATTTGTCATTCCATTTTCTGAACAAAATTCTTCAAATACTTGTTTTCGACTAAGTGTAATCGTGATATATATAAGTGTATTCCTAATTCGGTTAATTTCATGCTTAACATGTTTTAAACCATCTTGTACTACTAAATTAAAAATATGGCATACACATCGAATATGAAATAAATAACCACCAAAATCGGGTTGAAGTACTCTATGCAATTTATCGATAACAACTTTATTTACAATAGCATTGTCGAACGTAAAAGAACGAATTTTGCTCTCGCATTTATACTCTTTAACTATATTTATGATAGCATTAAATATAGTTTGGGCGTTGTGCGGGTACTCAACAATTTTAAAAACAATAATTCTTTTATGCATGACTCAAAATGGGTCTATATAGTGTGCAGTTGCACCAATGTAACCTCTCTTATTAATCTCTTCCCACATATCAGAAGTTAAAGATATCACACCCCTATATTTCTCTAAATCATTTATCAATAGTTGTTTTGTATGAAGAAAATATTTAATTGTATCAGCACGGAGAGTATTTCGACTTACCCCAACGTACCTCGGCTGAAGATATGTTTTGACGTAGTTCACGAAATGTTGGTTGTTCGCTATTGCTAGTGGCAACTCAGACGCGGCAACAAACTTCACCATTCCCGTTCGAGCTTCCTCCTCTGAATACATCCATGTAGAAAGTGGCGTAGTACCACTAGCGCCTGAAAAATCAAACTGTAGTTGAGTTTAACCAGTTGAAAGAAACCCATGTTTGGTCACACATGTTTTGTAGTGACGATTGAGGTGGGTAGTTCCAATGCCTCTTTGCCTGCCAGTCGTTGTTGGCAGTATTTACATATTGCTTTGGTTTCGGAGATTCCATCGACCAAACGACTTGTTTGAACCAATTTAAAATGGTCCCAACATTTTGCCTTGTTCTTCCCCTTTCTCTTCCCTCTTGCATCGAGAATATTTGACGTAGGCTCTTCATCTTGTTCCAAATCAATTGGAACACTAGAATCAACATCAACGTCATCCAGATCAATTGGATGACTACCTTCATGAACGTCGTAATCTTCAATATTTTCTGGAATTGGTAATTCATTGAGACCGGATAATTCATTCCCAAATTGATTTTGGGCAGGTATTTATGTTTCGTTCTTCATACCGAACAAATTTTCAACAAATGATCGTGAATCCATTTGTTATGAATTAATGAATAATAGAAATTGAATGTAGAAATGTAGAAAATGATTATAGAATGAATGAATAATATTGTTGATAATTGATAAATGGAGATTGGAGAATGTAAATTGTATAGAGCAGATAATGAGATAATAGAGATTGATATTGGTGAAAAAAAAAAGTTTGATTTAGGTGGGTATTTATAGAAAAAAACGTAGAGGACCAAAACGGTCACTGAATTTTTTTTTGGACGAGCCACGAGCCACACGACTCGTGGCTCGTTATTATTATTATTTTTTAAATATACCCACGAACCGGTAGGCTCGGCTCGGCTCGGCTCGTCACACGATCAGCCTAGCTCGACTCGTGCTCGGGCTCGTTTTTTTACGAGCCGACGAGCCGCTCGACTCAGTTACCACCTCTAGTCGATGTTATCTAATAAGGTGTAATATAAATTAACAATATATATGTACACACACTTTGTCATTCAATACCAACGTTCTAAAAAGTTCGCATGGGTTCGAAATTTGAGCAAGATGTCTCACTTCATGACTATGTCATTTTTTTTTTTTTATCAATTCCTAAATGGCTGAATTTTTCCTTCATTTCTTTTGTTTTCTCTAAGCGCGCTTTATTACTTGTTTTTATATAATTTTTTAAAAAAATCTTATATGACTTTAGTTTATTAATTTTTTTCTATTATTTGACTTTAATTTCAAAATTTTAAAAGATTTTATCTATATAAAAGTTTAAGATGACCTTATCCGATAAATAGTTAAATAAGATTTAAGTTACGGTGTTATGCATGAAATTCTTATAAATATATTCATTAGGTCGTCTAGTTGAAAATTGAAAATATGAAAAATAGTTTAATTTTTTTATTTTGAAAATTGTATAATTAACTAATTGTAGGAATTATAAAGTAAATATAGTATTTTATAATTTTAGATATTTGATACGTATTATTCAAATTTTTAAATAATTTTTAAAATGATTAAAAATTAAAAAATAATATTAATAGCCCGTTCAGTAAGAATTAAAATTTAATTAAAATTGAAAATATGATCGTTATTGGGTCTCACTCGTCTAATAAAAGTCAACAATAACGACTAATTTTTCAATTTTAATCTGATTTTAATTCCTATCGAACGAGCCCTAAAAATAAAAAAACGTTTTTTCACGTCTTATCTCACTTTGCGCTTTTCAAAACACTGATTAATACAAATATTTTCTATTTCAGTGAAAGGACTTCTCATGTTACTCGTCCATCGTGAATTCAAAGCAATTGAATGTCCAACTCAAATACGCAGTCTAAAATGAACGATCATTGTGGTCATTGACCAATGTGAAATATTTTCCACAAAGTTTATGCTTTTTTTTTTTTCCACCGGGACTCAAGTCTTGGTCAGCTACAATTTAACCCTTTAACCCTCATGGTTTTACCATTTTTCAGAGTTAATATCCATACTCAATTTTAAAACATTGCTCCCTACAAGAAATTAAACCTTTGTTCCATTTAGCCAAAAAAAATATCATAAAAATGTAAGTTAAAGTCAACTATTATTTTTAACCATATATTTTATGGTATTCACAACTTTATCAACTTTCGATTGCACACTTTATCAAATTTTATGAAAGTTTATTAAAATTCCAATTTTTAATAAAATCAAACGAGGGCTAAGACAATGTTTGGTCCCCATTTTCTAAAATTCATTTTTTTCTCAATCTAGTTTTTAATCTCATATTCGGGCCCTATAGTTTTTCTTATTTTCAACCTTGTATTTTATCAAAATATATCAAATATAAGACTAAGTCTCTGTTTGGTGGAAATTAAAATTAAATTTTTAATAAGCGTTGATAAAAATTGATAAAATATATGATTGAAAACTTACAAGTCACGTGATATGTGTAGTTAAAATTAATTATTGATATAGATTTTAATTCGGACGGACCAAACTGTGGCTAAGTTTACTCAACTGTTGCGTCAATGAGTAAGTCCATGCAATGCAGGGGATGCAGTCAGCCACTGTATTAAAAAATGATATTTCAATTACCTAGGAGATAGAGAGAGATGCAAAGATTACCTCAAATTTTGCACTTACATAAATAAATAAGTAAATAACTGAGAATCAGCAGCAGCCTGCGGCATATTTGTCTCACAAGTTGGCCAATGGTCCAATATAGTTTTCTCCTCTGTTTCCTATATCAACCATTTTGTTGTTTTCTATTGGAACTCGGGGAAAACAATGGATGTAGACAATCTACCCAATCACATATATTAATGAAATACATTCATGAACTGAATTTGAGTTTCTAAACATCTTCTATTGTTTGTGGGCAAATTCAGCACTATTTCTTGATTGTGTGATAGGGAAATTTGTAGAAATTGATCCCCTTTCCCTTTTTGTTTTCTCAAATTTGGTATGACCCAAAGTTTGGAAGAACTTGAATATGAAGGGAATGTTCGGAGAATGCATTTAGTTTGAGTGAATAACTTGATGTTTTAATTATAGACGGTCATACCCTTGTTCACATGTACTCCATCGACTATTAAATTGTAAAATGTATATATTTCTGAGGTGTATCATACCACTCGGTGTGTTTGGTAGCTTTAAACCATGTAAATATTGAGAATCGTGTAAATCGAGTTGAGAATATGTTTGATGTGCCAAGTTTTTCAAGGTCAAGCTTAGACGAGTACTTTGTCTAATTTTGAGTTTTTAGGCTAAGCCTCATCTGACCTCAACCAAGGACTTAGCTCAGTAGTATTGAACGATTGATTCATAATAACTATCTCGACTATGCTTGCCCACTTGTTCTTCTTTCATGTGCTTGCTTGATAATGTTTTTAAAATTCTTCAAGAAATGAGTTCTACGAAATATGTTAATAATAATTATGTGTAAGTCAAGACTTCTATAAAATGTGTGAATAAAAAATATATTTAATCAACTTAAATTATAATTTAATGTTCGCGAACATGTGACAATTCGACCTGCAACGAATGTCCAACTCTTTATGTTGTATCAATAGGTTCAATGCTATAAGCACATAAGTACATCAAATTAAACATCTTTCTATATATAAAAAGTGGCTATTAAACAGAATATGTTGGTTTAACGAAAAAACTAACGGAATTTCTTGATTTAACGGAAAAACTAACGAAATTTCTTGTATTTAACGGAAAATCTTTTTTCACCACCCATACTTTCAAAATTATAATTAAATAATAATAATAATAAATTAGTTTTTGATAATTCCTTCAAACTAAAATATCTTGGAGCTAACTTATCCGAATCGACTTTTTCTCGAATCTGATTTATGTATCTAATTACGATTTATCCAACGAGACCAATATTCATATATTTACGATAACTCCATCAATATCTAAATATTTGACACAAATAAAATATAATTTGATAAATGTATCATTTAGTCCCTAACTTTCAAAATATTAAAATATAGTATATAAAAATTGAATTATATTTTATGAAAATTTTCAGGGTATTACATTCTCACCCCCTTAAAATATTTTCGTTCCTCGAAAATTTGCCCGTCACTTACCAATACTAAGTCTAACACATGATATACATATATTATCGTAATACATATCATACTTTAGCGATAAAATGAATTGCATTATTATTTAAAAAAGAGTAAAGACTTAAGCCAAGCAAAAAGTTTAAGCATCCGTTTGTTTCTCATTAAAAACCCATAAAAATGAAAAATATCATCGTTATCCATCACATCAATCTATCAATTTTGAATTTCTATCTCTTGTGTGGGGTCCAATAACGACTATATTTTTCATTCTCATTCTACATTAATGAGAATCAAACGGAGCCTAAGTAAACTCATATTCTTACCTCTTAACATACCTTAAGTTTTCTGTTTGTGATTTTGGGTTGGAGATGACAGAGAGAAGCACTTTATTTTATTATTTATCAATTACATAAACATTACATCATTAATTATTTAATTAACCAAAAAATTTACATCTTTATTAATAACAAATTAATTCTTAAACAAAACTATTAAATATAAATTAAGCAAACGTGCATTGCACGTTGCTTGCACCTAGTATACTTAACAAATATTTATAAATACTTGTTAAAAGTCAAATTATTTTTTATTCACATAATTAATGAATCTACAAAATTACCCACTTTATCTGTTTATATAATTATGTGTCGAACATATGTTAAATCTCTATTGGCAAACGTCATAAATCCTTATAAACAATCAAACTTAATTTTCAATAGTACAATTCAGTTTATAAGTATTATACATTTATTCGTCACTTATTTATGTATATTTATAAATTCTATTAAAGAGAGAATAAGGCCTTTTTTGACCATCAAACTTTTAAAATTCTTTTTTTCTACCTAAGCACTTTCAACCACACATTTACATAATAAATTATTCTGCACGTAAACTCAAAATTTTTCTCTACATTTTTACTACGTATTCTCCTAAAAATAATTACTCAAACTCTATTTTTTCAAAAGTACAAAGGCTAAAGTTATCATAATTAGTCCCCTATTTGACATTTTTTTTAATGAGTTTTTTTTTTTATATTGAGAAAAATGAGTTTTTTTTTAGAGAATATATAGTTAAAAGATAGGGAAAATTTTAAATTTATATGTCGAATATTTTATTATATGGATTTGTTATTAAAAATGAATTTAAGAAAAAAAAAAGTTTTAATATGTGGGCTTAATCAAACTTCAAACAAAGTATCTGATCCAACATTTCTATGTACCTATACATTAGGCCTATAGATAAAAATCTAAACTGCACCATTTCATAGGTTCAAGGCTCGGCTATTATATAACGACTCCGTGGCTCAAGCCAGCCGATGATGCATACCATAATCAATTTGGAGCAAATTAGGGCATGTTTGAACAAGATTAAAATCTGATTTTAATTTAAATCAAATTTAAATAATTAATATCAACCATATTTTTTATGGGTTCCACATTTTTTTAATCACATATTTCAAAAACTTCTATCACAATTCACTAAGAGTGTGTTTGACATGCATTATTTTGGAAGAATGTATTTTGAAATAGTAGATTGATGGAGAATGTGTGGTTGAAAAAAAAGGAAGAATTATTGATGTGATGAAAAATATTATTTTATTGAAGACTGTGTGGTTGAAAATGAGTTGAAAAATGAAAACGAAAATTTTAATGTATACCAAACAGGGGCTAAAAATCTAATTTTAATCCATACCAAACATTCCCTAAAATTTTAGGAATAGGCTTTAGAAATGAGACCCAGCGGCTCGGCGGAGTTGGCTCTACATATAAGCGTACAAAGAGGAGAGATGGCTCTAGAAAGTGTGGGGTAGGGGTAGGGGTAGTGAGTCATCAAAGCCTCCCTAAATTCCAGAGCTGCCTATTGATAGGGATTGATTGGACATATTTCATTTGTTTTCTTCCTCACCCCGTCCCCATCTTCCTTGTCATGTCCATTTACTCTTTTACCCTTCAATTTTTGACCAATTTTACTTTTACCCTCCTGCACGTGTTTATTGTAGATTCTTTTATAATAAATTTTATACAAATTAATTTTTTAAAGAATATATAATTTAAAAAAAAAATCTAAAATCACGTATAGAATGAAAAAAACTAGGCTCCGTTTGATTCACATTATTATAGAATGAGAATGAAAAATATAGTCGTTATTAGGCCCCACACAAGAGATATAAATTCAAATTTGAAGACTTGATGTGATGTATAACGGTCATATTTTTCATTTTTAGTAGAAAAGAATCAGAAACAAACGGAGCCTATAATTGAAATGAATTTTTGAAAAATCTCTATCAAATCCCTGCTAGAATAGAAGTAGGGTTATACAAATTGAGCAGTACTTTAAGCTCCCATTTGGTGCACATTTTTGGAAAAAAGAAATGTATTTTTACTGTTAATGTGATGGAAAATATATGGTTGAAAAAAAAAAGAATAAATTATTGATGTGATATAAAATATTATTTTATTGAAAATTATGTGGTTAAAAATGATAGAAGAATAAGAATGAAAAAAAAAAAAAAAATGCCTCAGACAAGGTTTAAAATCGAACGTTGAAGCATGTAGTATACGAATAAAGGGTATGTTAGTAACTTGACAGTATGAGTTCCAGTCCAACAAGAAACAATCCCTTGCACTCAGCCTGTTATAATCCGCTTCAAGCTCTCCTTCCAATGGAAGAATCCTTTCACTTCTCTCTCTAAAATGCTCCCTTTCTCCCTCTAGTTTATAGTCATCTGTTTCTCTCTCCTTCTGTTTAGTGATGTGTGTGAACCCTCGTAGCTCCCACATTTCGCACGTTAACATTATGCTCGTAATCACTTTTTTTCGTCATAAGCCTTAGATTTTCACTTTTTTTCAACTCATTCTTCTTTTGCCAAAAAAATATGTTACTATAACTTCCCACAAAAAATCATCTTTTCAGAAAGCTGAAGGTATGGAGGATCCCAGGGTTTGTGATGGTTCTAACATGAATAATGCTCTGTTCAAAAGTGAAAGGCTCCTTTGCTCTTCTGAAGTTCTTGATTCCCTCTGGATTACCAAATCTTCTCCTTCTTTTCATGGTAATAATTTTTTTTCCTTGATCATTTTGAATTTTGTACTTTGTTTAAAAAAGATCAAATTTTTGTTGTGGGTTTTGTTTAAATTGTTTGTAAAGATTTCAATTTTTACTCTGTTTATCTTTGAGTGTTTTGTTAATAATTTGCAGTAATTATGTTGTTAAAGTGGCTTTTGATATACCTTTGGGAATTAGAGATCTACATCATTATAATGTATTATGGAAGAAAACGAAGTTAAAATGTTGTAAATTTTCGTGTGGTGGATTTTATAGTATTGGAAGGTATTAGGGAAGAAAACGAAGTTAAAATTTTGTAGATATTTGTACTGTGGATTTTACAGTATTGAACTGAATTGAAGAAAGAAAGAAGACCTAGTAATTTTAATTCCCCAAGAACAGCCAATTCTTTATGATATAATATGTGAATTTAGGCAATCAATGTTACTTGGAAGAGTCTGATAAAATTGTCTGGTTTCTCTGTTTTAGGATCTACATCCATGGTTAACTTCGAAAATGCAGAGAGTTCATTTTTCACACAGATTGATAAACAAGAAAGTGGCAATGATGATTACGATGGAAGCTTTCACCAGTCGGAGAAAAAAAGGCGACTCATGCCCGATCAGGTTCAGTTTCTTGAGAAAAGTTTCGAGGTGGAAAATAAGCTCGAACCGGAGAGAAAGCTCCAGCTTG
This sequence comes from Fraxinus excelsior, assembly GCA_019097785.1. Lineage (NCBI taxonomy): Eukaryota > Viridiplantae > Streptophyta > Magnoliopsida > Lamiales > Oleaceae > Fraxinus > Fraxinus excelsior. The sequence continues at coordinate 6,320,139 of CM032640.1, forward strand.
CTAAAGAACTTGGATTGCAGCCTAGGCAAGTTGCGATTTGGTTTCAAAACCGTCGAGCCCGGTACAAAACGAAGAACTTGGAGAAAGAGTACGATTCTTTGAAACAAAGCTATGATAAACTCAAGTCAGATCATGACAGCCATTTCAAAGAGAATGAGAAACTGAAAAATGAGGTACAACTTTGTTGCTTGGTTAAAAAATTCAATTCACCCTTTAGTTGGTACTAATTATTTCCTTTACGATTAGGTTCTTTTGCTCAGGGAGAAGTTGCTTTCGAGGGATAAAGCAAAGGGAAAACCCGAACCATTGGATAATGCAAAACCAAAGAATCCGAAGTTAAGCCATGTCTCTCCAATAATACCAGACGCTAGTTCTGTTAAAAGTGATGTTTCTGACTCGGACAGTTTGCATTACTCCGATCGACCCAATTCAACATTGCTCGAACCCGCAGCTGATTCTTCACAGGTTTTGGAGCACGACCCTTCTGACTTTTCTCAAGATGAAGATGACAGTTTAAGCAGAAGCCTTCTTCTGCCATTCCCGAAACTTGAAGCTGAATGTTATGATGATCTACAACCAAATTCATGCAATCTGGGATTCCCTATTGAAGCTCAAGGCACATGGTTCTGGCCTTACTGAGTCTCTAATTGCCACAATTATGTCTTTTTGTTTACAACTTCATCTCATGTTAATGCAGTAATCTCTTGTGAATAAGACTAGAATCAATAATTAAGCCTTTTTAGTTTCTTCCTCGATGTTCATACGCAACGCTTACCGGCCTCCATGTTTGCTCGGAAAAATATAAGTCTCTGCCTTTCTCAGTTGAGCATGATGAATTTGAATGAGCTTTTGCACTTATTTTTGCATATAAGTAACTTAAAAGTAATTTTGATGCTTCTTTGGCACATTTGAACAGACGATGAATCTTTCTGTACATTAATACTAGATCGAAAGTGCTCGCTCACAAGTTCGGGACAGCAGATTTGAGCTTCTTACCGTCCACGGCATCAAACAAATCGACCTTGAATTTGACGCTTTCAAAAGGGAAAGCTAATATTCTATGAAATAAAACCATCCCAAGAAACCTAAAAAATTGACATTTATTGCTTTTAATCAATCTTCTTTATTTTCCATTAATTTTTCAAGCTTAAAAAATGCAATTAAAAAGAGAGGTGATAACACAGTTTGAATCCCTAACCAATAGAAGACAGAAAAGTGGCCTTCAAAGTCAATATTTTTGAAGAGTTTACTTCAATTTTCTTCCATAGGCAATGACTTTTTTAATCTTGGATGCTGACATTTTGTCATCCAAAAATAAAAAATTGCAGGGTTGTGAACTGTACCAATTTTTAAAATTGTTTGGGGGAATCAAGATCTGACATGAATATCTTCTTGCTGATGAAATGGATTTACAGGTGTTATCTGATGTGCCTTCAAATTAGAAGTTTCTTAACTTATAATGATCTAATTATTTTAATCACATTTTATTTAATTTAATTTTTTTTATATACATTCCATTGCAGGTAGCTTTTTAAGTGATTAAAGTAGACTACAAGATTAGGAAGTGTTCATGTGAAAAATTTGAGTAGACTGACTACAAGAAATAGAAATTACAGCAACCATTACCATGTTAATTCTCCCTCCCTCCCTCCCTCTCTCTCTTTCTTTTCGTATTTATTTATATGTTCTATCGAAATGTCTTACAAACGGAAGCCTCATTAGACCTAAACAAACTACATCCCAATGATTCCTTTAACTTACCCTAGGACGCCATCCTTTCACTCGTTGGCATGCATTTTCATTTGAATTGCCAGTACGGAACTCAAACGGGCTCTTTATGTCTTAATATTTGACAAAGTTTTATGCTAACCTAACACGCGTTTTTTAAAAAAAAAAATTAATCGCCCCACAAAATTTTAGAACATATCATAGTCCACATAGGTTGACAAGTCACATTTTGGTAGTTCAGATATAAATGTGCAGAAAGTTATGGCAAGAAACTCTTCTACTCCACAGTTCAGCAAAAATGAATTGTTCCTTTTCAAAGTTTAAATGCATGCATAAGTAACTATCAATTTATAGGCCACTAAATTTCGTTGGTTCTTACTTTTTTTTTGCAAATTATAATTCATTAAGTTCTTTGAGAACAATCACAATACATAACTAAGGATAACAAGTACATGGTTAGCTTACTTAAAAGGTATTTACTTGTTAGATTAGATTTTATCTATCGTTTTCGTTTGAACATGATGGATCAATGTGTGATATTGAATATTTTCATTGTTGATAGAATTGAGTGATCTTGAATTGATTTCAAGATGGAATCCGTTATCATTGATTATGTGGCCATTGAACGTTCAATTGATGCTCCCCTAATTTGTGATTAATCTCGTTTTTGGCTAATGCGACTTTATTAAACTATACTTTCAACCGGACTGCGATACATGGATGAATTTTGGCTGTTGATTTGAATTTTGGAAGGTTTTTGTCTTGATGCCATTTCATTTGGCATACTTGGATGGTTGACTTTAGGGTTTCATTCTATTCTTTCTTTGGGAGTGCGCCGTTTTGAGGGGTTTCTCTGATTTTTTGTGCGCTCTGTATTTCATTCTGAAATTCCTGATTTGAGAAGGCGATCTGAAATATTGTTACCTCTTTGTGATGATATTTTGAGTGAATATTTGTAATGAAGTGTTTGTGTTTCTGATTTATTTGATTCTGAGGTTCTCAAGCGATTCTTCGTGGTTCGTGTAGATCGATTGCTGTATTTTTTAGAGAGATAATAGTGTTCTGTACTAGTCTTTGTGATTTGACTGAACATTATTGTAGCATTTGTTGTCATTTTGAGCGTTATAGTGGAACCGAGCATAATCCAACTTTTGGATGCCCAAAGGGGATGTAGGTGTTAGAAGGGTCAACGAACCTCCGGAGCTTAGGTCGAAATATATCGATTGTGTTCATTTAATTTCTGCACTTTATTTCAGAGAAAGTTTTGGTATTTTTGTTTATTGGTCTAATATTGTGTGTTTTTTACCTAACATATTCAATTACAACTAAAATGTTTTTAGTAAAGATGCACACTTGGATCATAGAGTGGAATGATTAACAACGTTCATTTTATATATGCTAATCATCAATGATATGACATATCAATTCTTCGGTGAATAAACTTATGATGAGCCTCAATATTTGAATTAAATTTGTTATTCACCAATGGATTGATAAGCACCGTAATACAAGTATCATATGAGTTTGAGATTAAGAAATTACTTTTGAATATGTTTAGAGAAATTTTTGAAAGTTCTTTATCATGTTAAGATAACTTTTAAAGGAAATTCTATGATAACTTTCTCGAAAAAAAAAAAAAAAAAAAGTTCCACGGGAATAAAAAAAACCAACCAATGAACTCTTAACCATGCTGAATTCGCTAGCTTCAACGTATTTGAAAGGAACGATCAGGAGTCAGGACATACATTTTTTTGTTGTTCTTTAGTACTCTACATTGCTCTTTTGAGGCTTCATCAAAATGTATTTTTGAGAAAAAAGATATTATTTAAAATATTGATTATTTGAAGAATGTGTGAATAAAAAAAAGGGAAATTTTTTGAATTTATGTATAATATTATCTTATTAAAAAATATGTAATTAAAAAGAAAAAATAAAAAATATATTTTGAATAACATGGAGCCCAAATATGGACAATATCCTTTGACCAAACACATATTAAACATGTCGATCGCGCTACGTGTACATAATCCTTTACCGAATTTTTTACCGAATTGACAAGTGGCGGCCCCCTATGGGGGGCGCCCGGGCCCACGGATGCCCCCCTAATAGGGGGCCGCCACTTGTCAATTCGGTAAAAAAATCGATAAAGAATTATGTACGAATAGAATTATTCTAAACATGTATACTTTATATAATTAGCACAATTTGTATCAGTTTTTTTATGAGCCTGTTTGGTACAGTTTAAAATTCAATTAAAATTGAAAATATGACCGTTATTGGGTCTCACCCGTCTAATAAAAGTCAATAATAACGACTATATTTTCAATTTTAATCTCTACCAAACACCTTCTTAAAAATTTTCATTTTCATTTTTTAAAACTATATCTTATATGTCATGTTTATGTATAGTAATCATCACTATGAATAGGATTATTCATAAAGTTATAATGTAAAGAAACGATTTCACCACGTTGTAACTCGCACATGGTGGCTTCATATCCACCGTCCACGTTACCATAAAGAAGTCTTCGTCAAACATGCTATGAAACCCAAAGGAAGCCTACACCACGGAACCTCTGTAACCCATGGGCCCACTCTGGTCAATTGACAGTGACAGGCCCAGAAACGTGTAGATTGGCCAAGGAGTGATGGGGCCCACTTTCCATGGGGATTCTGATAAGAATGTAGCGGGGGAAGGGTCTTTTACTCATTACTGGGCCCAACGATTTTTGGACTCAGCCTTTTTTGTTCCTCATTATTTACTCTTCTCAATCACAATTTTTAATAAAATAATATTACATGCAAATTCAAAAAAATTTCTTGTTTTTTAATCACACAATCTTTATCAATTTACTATTTCAAAATACATTTTGAACCAAAAAAATAAAAAATGAATCTCAAACAAGTTCCCAATCTTTGTGATTGTGGTTGAGTCTTTGTTTACCACTTGACACAACTATTGTGTTAAATCCACCAATGACCACTCAACTTTATATTTAATATCACCATAGTCATTTAATTTGATTTTATTTCACCATAATCACCCAACTTTACATTTAAGCCATGTTTGTTTCAAAATAAAATAAAATTTTAATTTAAATCAAAGTCAAACAATCAATATTAATCACATTTTTCATGGGTCTCACAGCTTTTCAACCATACATTCCAAAAATTTCTATCACAATCTACTAAAATCTAATTTTAATTCTCACCAACACTCACTTAGTGTCATCATGATCACCAAATTTGATTTTATTTCATCATGGTCACCCAAATTCATATAACGTTTTGTCATGGCCATCCAATTTCTTTTAACTATTTTTACTAATTTTAAAATGGATAAAATGGTAACTTTGCATTATATTTATAAAAGGGATAATTGTAGCACTGGTACCAAATCTATCATTTAGTAGCAGACTTTGTTCAAATATTTCATTTGTGCCACCCACGGTACCAAACCTTTCAAAATGTCGCAACTAAAGTCCAAATGGGCGGTTTCTGTTAGTTTGACCGTTAGTTGACCAAATGATTGATTTTAAAATGTTAAAATGGTAATTTTATATTTTTAATAATAAAAATAATCAAAATCAAATAATTAAAGGAGATAATTGCAGCAGCGGTACCGAACCTTTCATTTAGTTGCAGACTTTATCCAAGCCTTTCATTTGTGCCACCCACGGTACCAAACATTTCAAAATGTCGCAGCTGAAGTCCAAATAAATGATTTCTATTAGTTTGACCGTTAGTTGACCAAATAAATGACTTTGACAATATTTTTGATTGATTTTAAAATGTTAAAATAGTAATTTTAAATTTTTCAATAATAAAATAACCAAAATCAAATAATTAAAATTAAAAACTCATTCCACCTTCTTCTTTTCCACCCACCCCACCCCCACTGTGAGGAAGACCCCAAAAACCAGCTGGAACTTCGTCTGAAAGTCTGTTGTGCCAGAACCTTACACGTAATAAGCTATGACATTCTACTAGAGCCGCCAGAATTTGATCGAAAAATGAATTTTCAATCATTAAAACATCTTCAAGAGCACCCTTTGAATACAGATTCTCAGACATTTCGCATGAAAACCCATTCTTTGGAACATCAATCCATCATAAAGGAGAGTTTTTCCAAGATTTGTGGGTAATTTACTAGTTAACTGGTTGTGAAAGAGTCTTAACTCATATAAAATTAGGCGAATTGGCATTGCTTTCTGGTAATTCACCTTGGACTTTGTTCTCATACATGTTGAGTGATCCGAGTGGCAACTCGCACAACTTGGTCGGGATCAACCCAATCAAATCGTTCATTAACGCATCAAGCAACCTCAATGTTGTCATGTTTGACCATATAGTACTCGAGAGGACGCATGTCAATGAATTGTTGTAGAGCTCAATTTGTACCGCACTCGTCAACTCTGTAAGTGAACTCAGGCTTCCATCAGTTAACGCGTGGAGAGCCACATCCAAGTCGGTGAGCGTCCAGAGTTGACCCAGTGACTCTAGGATTCCACCCACCAGATTAGTCTGCGTCAACCATAGTACCTAGAGATTTGTGAGATTTCCAAGCTCCGGTGGGATCCGACCTGATGAAAACGTGTTGTACGAGAGACTCAACTGTTTCAGGGTCGAAATGTTCCCCAAAACTGGCGGTGGAAGAGAAAGAGAAGATGGGATGGCGGGGCGGGAGAAGAAGGTAGAATGAGATTTTAATCTTAATTATTTGATTTTGATTATTTTATTATTAAAAATATAAAATTACTATTTTAACCTTTTAAAATCTGTCAAAATTATTGTCAAGATCAATTATTTGGTCAACTAGCGGTTAAACTAACATAAACTATCCATTTGAACTTCACCTGCAAGGCTGCAACATTTTGAAAGATTTGGTATTTTGAGTGGTACAAATGAAAATTTTGGGCAAAGTCTGCTACTAAATAAAAGGTTTAGTACTGCTCATCAATCACTCCTAATTAAAATTAAAAACTCATTCCATCTAATTTAACCAAATTTTACTGTTGACTCTTATGATTTGAGATTTGTTGACCACATCATTGATACAATTTTTGGGGTCAACAAATGTCATTATTTAAAGTCCCGACTTATCACCGGTATTTTACACCCTATTGCTAAATATCCGTCGTACCATAGATTGTCTCCAAATTATAGATCTTCTGCTACTATTCTCTCGAACATTTCAATACCCGGAACTAAACAAAAGGATTGAATCATGCCAGTGAGAGGTTGTAGTTATAGAAGAGATGAGCCTCGATAAAATAAATCTTAGGACATTGTTGAGATGCCAATTGAGAAGAAAACCATAAACTACGAATGGTTGTTCACAGGGATACAAGGCAAAACTCGCAGCTAAAGGCTTTACCTAAATATATGGGATTGGTCGCAAAGAAACTTTTACCCCAATGGCAAAGATAAATTCCATATGAATTTTACTGTCTCTTGCTTGCACGATTGAGTTGGCCATTTTGACAATTAGAGGTAGATGATGCCTTTTTAAATGAAGATCTAGAGGAAGAAACTTTTATGGATCTGCCACTTGGTTTTAAAGGTGTTTATAGAGTTGGAAAGGTTGTAGACAATACCGGTTGAAACAATCAAAGAATGGTTCGATTTATTTGATAATGCTATCTAACATTATGGATAAGTCAAGTTGATCGCACACTATTCAACAAAAGATCAAGTGATGGTAAAATAGCCGTTCTTATTGTTTATGTGAGTGCATAATCGTAACTGAAATGTAAAGAATTAGAGGACTTGAAGCACTTCCTCACAAAAGAATCTGAGATTTATGATCTTGGAGCATGTGAAATACTTTCAAGGATGGCGTATGCGAGATTTAAGACTTGAGAGGGGTATTTGTCTCAATATGGAAACAATACTACACGTTTTAATTTTTAATTTTTTACCAAATTTATATTTAACCAAATATTCTCCTAGATAAATAATTTTGCATATATACCCAAAACTTATTTAGTTCTATCTACGCTTTCTCCCAAAAATTATTTTTCACAAAATTTATTATATAAAAAAAAATTCTCTACCAAATGGGGCTAATTTACTTGGCTATAGACTAGCAGGAACACATGGAGTTCTACTTAGGGTCCGTTTGATTGCAAGGGTAGATAATGAGTAGAAAGAAAATATTTTACAGGGAAAAGATTTTCCTATAAATTGTTTTACTGGGAATTGTAATTAATTGTGTTTGAATGATATAATTTTCCTTGAAAAATGTTGAAAGTTTGGAGTCCGTTTGACTTCTTTTTTATGAAAATTGTTCATTAAAGTGATAATGTTTTCTGCTATTGGGTTTAAAATTTGTTCCAATTGTCAAAAATAAAAAAATTAAAAAAAAAATAACTATACCGAATACTATTCGTTCGGCTTTGTTTTGTATGGAAATTGTCAATAAAAGTGAAAATATTTTTTTACCGTTATATCTAGAATATTTACCAAAAAAAAAAAAAAAAACCAGTGCAAAAAAAAAAAATTACTAAACCAGTGCCAAAAAAAAAAAAAAAAAAAAACTAAAAAATGTTTACCCACCAAAACATCAAGAATTTATTCTCCTAAAAAATGTGAAAAATATTTTTTCGGGAAAATTTTGCCTATCCAACACGACAAAAGTTGGAATGGAAAATTCTGCATATCAAACAGAGCCTCAAAGTTGCAAGTAAAGGTTGAATCCCAATCTTGAGGTCCCCCACCGCCTTGCCCCTAGAGCATTGTGTAGGAGGTAAATTGCGAAATGTGCCTCAGCAGGTATAAGAGCTACCATACTAGTGCCCATAAAGAGTCAAATTCCAAACCTTTCTTAGAGATAGGAATCGAATTCTTACACTGCGGCTGCCACCTCAACTGAGACTACCTCACTTTTCTTCTTTGCACCATTGAACTATGATTCGAGGGGCTACTTAAAGTTGCAAGTAGCTAGTCCAGAGAGTGGTGAACGCATATAGACACATTGAAATAGTGTTAAGGACCAAGTTTCTGTTTGCCCCCCATTTTTTAAACTCATATATTTTTTATTTAAATTCATTTTCAATCATATATTAAATGAAATTCATATTTTTTTTAAACTTTTTAATCAAAATTTAATATTATCCTAATTGTCACTAAACTTTTAAATATTTTTGAGTAAATGTTAATTTTTTTTTCAATGTGTCACATATACCGATAGTCGCTCCCAAGAAAGAAAAAAAAAAAAAAAAAAAAAAGAAAAAGAAAAAGAAAAAGAAAAAGAAAGCTACTCAAAACTGATTTTACTTCTTCTCAGCCGAACATGCTAACAAAATTAGTATTTCTGTTGGTTGGCAGCGAAACGCGATGGAGAAATACAAGACAGTTGGAGAAGAAGAAGAAAGGAAACAAGAAATTTGGAGCTGGGGCGCTGGTACAGAAGGACAACTAGGAACAGGACGGCTTCAAGATGAGCTCACCCCTCAACTCCTCCGCTCTCTCTCCTCTTTTACCCCAATCTCTTCCCTATCCTGCGGTGGCGCCCACGTCATTGCACTCATCTCTGGTAATGTAGTCTATATGTGTGTGTTTTGTGTAAGATTACCATCTATGGGATGTTTTCTTGATTTTATATATGTATACAGATTAACAGTACTTACAGTAATGGAATATATGTTTTCATCCTCCATTATATCTGTCTCTATAATTGGTTGTGTAATTGTGTTTATGGGTGTAGATGGAAGAGTATTGACATGGGGGAGAGGCACTTCTGGGCAATTGGGCCATGGGGAAATGGTTAATAGCTTACAGCCGAAGCCGGTAAAGGCGGTTGAAGGCCTTGTTATTAGTCATGCCTCTGCTGGCTGGAACCACTCTGGATTTGTTTCAGGTTTTCTGCTCTCACCATCTGCTTGTAAAAATAACTAATTGTAAGAAATGGAATTAAGAGTTTATAGGGACTTAAAAAGTTGAAAGCTTTTTTAGAGATAGGCTAATGAAATTGATGCCCTAGTGTTTTTTGGTTGATCTATTTTTTTGAAAGGTTCTTATTACTTTAGATATTTGCTGAAGTTTTCCTGTTTTCTGGTGATTTATTGATTTAGTGAGTCTGGATGTTAGATTGCTAAAATTGAGAGATTGATGCCCCTTTCAATACTTCTTTATGTTTGGTGGCACCAAATTCGTACACTGGATTACATCTTACATGCATTTTTCACAATTTTGATTCAGGAATTTGAATCTCCAAGTAGTCTATCATAGCTTCAATTTCGACAAAAGTTAATCTTTTTAAAGGCTTAAATCCTAGTACTTGAGCATTCATTCTGGAGGATCGTGATCGATTACTTTTTCTTTTCTCAGACACTGGTTTGGTATTCACCTGTGGCGATGGTTCATTTGGTCAGCTTGGGCATGGTGATTATAAATCGCAATGTACTCCAGTACAAATCTCATATTTCAGTTCTAAGCACGTCGATCAAATTGCTTGTGGTTTGCGTCATTCACTAGTCTTACTAAAAGGTAATTTTGCAAGAAACTTTTTGCGGTCTTTGTTTAATAAATCGAAATTTATTCCAAATTACTCCTGTAATTAAATGATTATTGCATTAAAAGGAAAGTTCTAATAATTAAGTAAAACTGTTGCAACGGTATTTATGAAGATTTGTTGAAATAATTTAGGGATTTAGATCTTGTTTGGTGCACATTTTGGGAGAAAGAATGCATTTTTACTTTTGACGTGATGAGAAATATGTGGTTGAAAATGAAGGAAAAGTTATTGATGTGATTGAAAATATTATTTTATTGAAGAATGTGAGGTTGAAAATGAGTAGAAGAATGAGAATAAGAAAAATAATGTAGCTCAAACAGGGGCTTAATGTGAACTAGAAAGGGTTGGAATGGAGGAGGAATTATTAAAAATGAGGAGTATGATTTGGATGTTCCCTTACAAAAAAAACCTCTCCATAATAAGTTTGAAGGCCAAACTCTCCGACCTCACCCAACTTGTCGGGTGGAGAGTTAGTTCTACTTTGATTAGTGGCCTTTTTTAATAGGATTAAATTAGCTTTTGTTATCTATAAATTAGGTCTTTTAAATGAACAAGTTAAAAGATTGCTAACTTTCATTTTGATCATAGTACTAGGATTTAAACGAACAAGTTAAAAGATTGCTATCTTTCATTTCCTCTAGAATAAATGAATACTAGTAGAAGGTGTTTAATACCATATTTTCGACCTCTTAGATAGTAAGAATATTGCAAAATTTTAATTAGAGGATAATAATTTTACTACTAGTTGCATACAAAATAAAAATAAGTTACAAACTTAGGTTTAAAATTTGACACTAGATATAATAACTCAATACTAACAACTAATTAAATCAACGATATGTGAAAGGTTTTTCAAATTTTAGTACCTACTGTAGAGTTTGTAGAAAGGAGAGATGCTTGCATCTCCCCCTACATGGACTTTAGTTAAAGTCAGGGGCGGATCCAGGGATGGGCCAGCCTCTGCTACATCCCGTCCCTCCAGCCCAGATCCTAAGTATAAAAAAAAAATAGTTAAAATTTTTTTTGTGTAATTTTTTATTTATTTATTTATTTTTTTGCGTTTTAGCCTGTGTCCAATTTTTTTCTGGATCTGCCACTGGTTAAAGTCATATTGTTGATTTGTTAAGTGCATGATTGGCAAAACTTAAGTTATAATGTAAACTTGCCAAATATATTTTTTATTCATATTTCATAGGACCTACAATTACTACTCACTTATTGTCCAAACATTTTATAGACCTATCCATCAACACTTAAAAGCACTACCAAATGTACTTTAAGGAACGTGTGTGAATGTATACTACTGCCCATCCACAAGGCGAAGAAGGTGACCTGATTGATATGTTATAAATTTATTAAACGGTTGTGAGATGAAAGGAAAATTATCCGAGGGTTGACATTCAACTATAGTCATAAGTGCTTGGGGATGCTAAAACATATTTCCTTCCATGAGATTTCAGCAAATGCACACACCAACTAGGACTGACAAGCAGAGCATAAAAATCCTCATTATGAGAAGGAATATAATAAAGGTCTAGGGCAATCTTTTTGATAGACAAGTTCTTGCCTGATATTTGCAGTTGTTTTTATTCCACAAGAGAAATTGTAAGTAGTAAACTAACAAAATAGGATATGTAGCTCAGTAATGTCCTCAACAAAATTGTGTATAGACAAGTAGGGGTCTATTAATTTCTTTTACCGAGAGAAAATCTTCCGATTGTACTATATGTATAAACAGAGGTGGCCGTGAGGGTGCGCGAGTTGAGCGACTGCACAAGGCCTCATCATTGTAGGGACACCGAAAAAAATTTGTTATTTGTGTATATATATATGTATAATTATATATTTATTAATTTTAAAATTTAAAATTTTAATTATTATGATAAGTTAAAGGGCACAATATTTATGAAAAATGAGTTAAAAGATAGACAAATGATGCTTTTTTATTTAATATTATTGTATTTCTTATTCCTAAATACATATCATAATAAGACATTTTTATTAAAGTAAGGGAAATGATTCATATGACCTAGCTTTAATATCTATTGGACAAGATTTGCTAGAAACGAAAGTTAAATTAGTTAGTTTGCTTCTAGAAATGCGAGAAGAAATATTTTTACATTATTTGTTGTATTTCAAAATTTATATGTAGTATTTGATGTTTCTGATTTCAAAGTTTTCTCATATGGAATTGCACGAAAAGTTTAGGAGTTTGGATGGTTCTTTGTTGATGACATGAATTTTGATGAAGTTTGAGAGGTGCTTTTCAATTTTTTTCATACATTTCTTATTCACGACATTTAAAAAAATAAACGGTATTTAAATATTATAATTTTGCGATAATATAATATTATTGAAATATTTATATTTTTTAATTTCATGAAAGAGGCATCATTTTAAAATGTTGTACAGGGCATCCAAAATCACAATGCCGGCCCTTTGTATAAAATGATTTACATAATAATTTACATACACATGATGTGGTGATATATGATTGAGTTAAAAAAATTTCAACCAAATAAAAAAAAAACTAGCCCCCTTGACACTTCATCTTTATGTAAACCATTATGTAACTCCTTACATACAAGTAGCATTATTCAAAAATTTTCAGGTCTTCTCGTATTAGTTAAAGATGTTACTCTACTCAATCAAATTTTAGACCAAACACAGTATAGACAATGTAAGTAGGCCAATTCAGTTTTTACATGCACAGAGGATCACATTTTTGATTCTACTAAAATTGGAACCTTGGCTTCCCCTTAGTGTAAAACTCATCGTTCTTGATTGGATTTTCCCAGTTCTCCAAAAGAAATGGGAGAACTTCATAGAAGGATTACAAGTCTAACTCTTCGTAAGAACACAGATGTCTAATGTTACTGGATTTTTTTCAAATCTGTATTTTGGTTCCTCCAACCCCTATGCACTGAAATAACCAAAGTGAATAGAGAGAGAAAAACAAAGATCCTTTATGTTTCTTTTAGTTGTCAAGAATTGTGACAATTTCAAACATCTATATGCTAATATGTTATATTCAACATGTATGATCTCAATCTAATTCTAGACAACCACGCTATAGATCTGATGTATAATATTAGTGGATGCAGATCCTTTGGGAGATCAAGTGTATGGATTTGGGTTTGGAAAACGTGGCCAGTTGGGTATATCTAATGATAAAGTCAAATCCATAAGTCTTCCTCAGATTACTTTGGGTTTGACTGATGTCAAAATCACCAGTATTAATGCAAATGGAGATCACAGTGCAGCATTATCTGGTAAGTCCTGCAAAATCACTCTTTTACAACTTGGCCGATATCATGGCTTCCAGATCCATCACACTTTCCTTCAGGTAGCTGCAAAGTAGACAGCTCTAATACATGATTATAATTTATAACCAGTGGCCACATGGGGGTGGACTGGGCTGGGGGTCTCCCGCTACATTTTCAAATTTTTCTTGATTAATACTGGATTTATATAGAATTTTTTTACTAGATACACCGTACGTGTATATTTTACCCCTCCAACATTCCCCCACCCCCGCGTGAAAATCCTGGCCCTGCCACAGACTATAACAGGGAACAGCTTTTGGAATCTTGGGATTTCTTGCTAAGAACGATGCACACCTTAGTTTTTTATATATAAAGAGAGGACTTTTAACGCAACCTAGGTAAATAAACTTTGTGAAAACTCATGCAGATTAAAAATCTTACAAGGCATCATGATTATCCTCTTTATTTGTTTTTGTTTACGTTGTTTTTGCTGGCACCATTAATTAGCTGGTGGGCATTTGTACACATGGGGAAGAGGGTTTCACGGTGCCTCGGATTCGTATATTCCGCATTGTTTTCCTGCAGATTTGTCGCTCAACCAGGTTGCTCTAGGATGGAACCATGCTTTAGTGCAGACAAGTATGGGACTTATTAAACCCCCCCCCTCTCCCTGTGTGTGTGTGTGGAACACACGAAGGAGAAAGCTAACTGGGGAGTTGCACGTGCCCAATTAATATTTAAATACCTTTTGCAGGTGAGTATAAAGTGTTTATGCTGGGGGGCTATCATCATGGAGTACTTGGTGATCCTCAGAAAATGGCCTCGATTAAGCACATTTCTGGTAATTCAAGATGGTAATCTGACTCTTATACTAACTGAAAGGTTCATTAATAAAATCCGTTAACTTTATGCAATAGACTATCATGTGAAAATTGGACACTTGAAGAACCCAAAAGAAGAAAATGGATGTGTGGACCAAGACTAAACCATCACCAACGTAGAACTCAGAAAAAAAGATTTTTTTTTTTTTAAAGAAAAGAGCCTGACCTTTGAACTAAGTGTATTAATTGGCATCCATTAATGCTATTTACTAGATTCACGAGGATTTGTATTTTGTTCGACAGAAGAATCAAATGGAGGGATCCTGCAAAGAATTCCTAATCTTGATGAAACAGAAGTTCTACATATTGCTGCAGGTGCCGAGCACTCGGCTTTAGTAACAGGCAAGAGCTCATTTCAAGCTGTAGCTTGGAAAATTAATCTTGAGGTTGTCTTAGTTTTCCATCTTACAAATATACAGGGGACGGATCAGTAATGACATTGGGTTGGGGTGAACACGGTCAGCTTGGCTTGGGGGATACTGTTGATCAAACCGACCCTCAAGTGGTGAGCTTAGGTCATAACCTAGCCGAGGACCGTGCCGTATCCAGAGTCTATTGTGGGAGTGGGTTTTCCTATGTTTTAAGGACATATGATGGATATTCAGTAAGCAAAATCTAGGAATTAAGATTTATGGTTTGCCATCCAACTATCTGCCAATTAATCGTAAGAGGAGATTATTTGAAACTGGCGATTCTACAACAATTCTCTTGAAAATATGTGCTTCAAGCTTGGGAAGTTGAAACTTCAAAGCCTTGTTGTACACTATTTGATGGAGAGGGAAAGCAAACAATTGAAACTGATCTGTGCAGATTATACGTATGAGAATATACACGAACCTCGTTCTTTATGGGACAAAACATGTGGTGAAGCTAAAGCATCTCTCTAGGCCTTAGGCTGGCAACTGTGAATCAAAAGTGTCCAGCCCTAACCTGTGTTTGGTGAAGAGGATTCTGTGCACATGATAAAAAAACAAGATTTATTCAGCACATTCGAGTCGAGCATTATAAGCATAACACTTTTGTATATACCTGTTTAATGTCAACTGGAATGCAGTTTCCTAGTTTCTTCTCTCGTGCAACTTATGTTATGTTTCCCGCTGATAACATTTCATTGTCTCTGCTTGAAACTGTAATTTTGATATCTTAGAATTCGCTCCTTATAGATTAGCTTTTCGAAGGAGATTGAATTGTGAGCCTTTGTTTTGCACGGTGCAGTAAATTTTCAGTAACCTTCTCTATCCTCTCATTGGCCAAATTATGTGCTCTTTGTTTACAGAATGGAGTAAAGTGGGTGAATTCTTGCCATAAAAGTCGAATCCACATAAAAGAATAGATTTAATTACGAAGGATACAAAACATTTATCAATGGTTACATACAAGATACCCGATATAAAAGGCAAATAAATGACCCCAGTCAAAAAAATGGTGCTCTCGTACGTCGTGCATTCACGTGATAATAAGAAGGTTGTTTTCATATCCGCCGTTGTGAGTGATGGGTCGCAGAGGATCAACTTTCCATATGCCATCAACTATAAACTTAATCTGCAAACGTCATAGGTGCACATGAATGTCCAAAAACAAAGACCAACGTTGGCGAGGAGTGAGCATGAACCAACCTCGTATCTACCAAGATACAACTTCAGGTACACAAAAAAGATGCCTGTTTTCGATTTCTCCATCTTTCTCTGCAATTCAATACTGCACTCATTCTACCAATCAAGCATCCAAAATCGAATTGAAATGTTTGCATGCTAATTTTCATGTTTTTCTCTTCTACTGTCGCGTAGATAGAGAAAGTCGTCAACAAAATTCCACGCTCTTGAATCCATATAATGCAAAAAGGTATTTTCTGCAACAACCAAACACTAGTACCAAATACCTACTATACATTGTAGAAAATACCTCACCTGAGTTGTCCAACCGTCAAATGAACCAACTAAGAGAACCTCTGAAGCTGATTTTGGCCAAACTATGCACACAGTACGAAGAAGTTGCAAAGCTCTACGGGCACAGTCTATCCTCTTCTGCTTCTCTTCCAACATCTTTTGAGCGTCACTGAAATTTTATGGGAGGGATATTACCATTATGGATTAGACCTTAATCCTCTGAGAAACAAATAACACAGGTTTACAGTGGTGTTTTGCCCTCAATGCTAGAACTCTGTTCACTCACTACCGCAAATTTTTCATTACAACAAGGAGGGGAATACACACTGTTTTGCACACCCCTCCATGCCTTCTCTCACTCAAAAATGGCTCCCTCATATTCCTTTATTATATAACATGGGAAACTGGGGAAACTAATACAAAATATGAATGCCCAACATCGACAAAGTGCTAATGAAGTAAACACTTGGGATCCACACTGTCTAATTAAGCAAGTTGCTCAAAAGAGAGATTTCATTAAATGAATAACATACGTTATTGCTAATGTCATTTTCCCCTCTAATACAGCTAGCTGGGCTCGAATTGAACGCAGTCTTTCCTGGGAATTCACGAGCTCATTCTCTTGGAACTCGCATGCATCGGAAACCATCAGCAAGTCACTAGAGGAGCTTCCAGCAACCTGATGACGAACATATAAATTGATTGAAAAAGTCACAATAGAGCATTTTACAGGCAAGTAGAAAAAATTGAACTGTTTTTCTTTAGCAGCAAAATTTGCTATACAATGTAGTTTATATGGAATATTTATTCCTGCAATAACTAGTTTTCTTAGTCATCTTATTTTCCTTTTAGACCAGATTTACAGAGAAAAACAATTGATTCATTCCTAACCAAGATATGGCAAAATATGTTCGTAATAAAGTTCCATTTTTATTCAATTGAATCACAAATTCTAGGCATCCGACAAATCATGGTAAAAAGAGGTATAGACAAGCGAATAGGCATGCCTACCTCTTTTGCTATATACCCCTCTTTCTTAGACCTCAAGAACTGTAGAGCTTTGGTTAGTTTCAGCTCCATATCCTTAAGTCGTGTTTGCACTTGACCTTGATTGCTTCCTTTGTGACAATCCAAAGCTTCAGCATACTCCTTTGAGACTATCGTTCTTTCATTAATAGAAGCTTCTTCATTTCTTTCCACTTGATTTTCGCTCAAAGAAATGTCAGCAGCTGCACATTTCTGGGAGTTAAACTTCATAAATGACTAGAAATGTAAAACCAGGTACCTTCAAATTCTCGGAAGCCTGCTTGCCGACTGCTCCAAGTTCTCCACATTTCTGGCTCATTAGTTGGGCTAATCATTCCACCTGGATTATCCAACATGCCTTTGTGGGCAAAATCTGATGTAAGTCTGATGTTTTTTCCAGGATCAGCAATGTCTTTACAGTTTAAAAACACCACATAGCATGTTACAGAATGCAGAAATACAAAATAAATTAAGGCGAATAGATCAGTAACAATTACACGTTTAATTATGATAAAATCCAACCTTTTGTATTCTTCTCTCTCTCTTTTGGGGTTCCAAATCCATGCCAATCCAATCACATAAAAAATCCAATAAGCAAACGAACTATACCAAACAAGTTAGTTCAAATTCAACAAACTGACTTACCCACATCTACAGAGGTTTCCACATGTCTGCTCTCTCGTTCATCTTTACTTGAAGAATAAGTTCCGAATCCATAGTTCCCCAAAGTAATTCCAAAATCTGCATTCCTCTGTTTCTCCAATCTACTCAATATACCCTCAATCCCAGCATCTTCCTCAGCCCCGATTTCCCTGGGACGGGAAAGAAATAAAATTCTGAATAAGTACTATTTTCAATAAATTTATTATGTTTACAATTGATGAAGGTAAAAGATTGTATAGCCAAAAGTGTTCAACATCTATAATTATTATATGACTAGCTTTTAACGAACAGTTCCACGAAAATTCATTGAAATGAAGTAAATACATCCAAAGAGACTTGATATCTCTGTACTCTACTACATATTGGTCTGTTCAAGAGAGAACATCAACACTCAAATCTTAAACTAACAAATAAGCTATTAGCAGAGAACAAAATAATGGGAGCCAATATCTACTCATTACTCGTATGAAACAAAGACAAACCAGACATAAATGAAGCACATTATCAAGATAACTTCCAAAATAAAAACCTCACAGTGATATACCCGAGGACGGCCAAGCCAGTTGCCGAGAATTAAAATCAGTTTCTTTCAAAGAAGAGCTCTCGCTATAACTCTCCACTCTCCTCTGAAACTCCTCAGTCTTAAAATCTGCATCTTCATCAACATTTTCACCCTCCCAACCGAGAGAATACCACCCACCTTTCATCTTTATAGCCTCCACCAAATCCATTCTTCCAGCTTTGAGCAACTCTTCCTCCGATGGAAACATCGACGGCTTCTCCGATTTCTCCATAAACTCCATTATCTCCGCCTCCATTTCTGCGTCTCCATCACTCTCTTTTCGCCAAAAGCACCTAAAACTCCCGTTACTACCTTCAATTTTCCTCAACCTTTTCACTTCAAGAAGTCGCAAAGAACGGCTAAAAATTGCAGCTTTTCGGTACCTTTGAAGCCTTCTTTTAGGATTGTATACACAAAATTGAGAAGGGGTAACTAGATAATTCAAATGCAACAAGGGGTGGTGGGATTTTGTAATGTGGGCACGAGTTGTGATGAGTGTAAACATCGTTCAGGCATTTCTTTGAACACTGTGTGTATATGAGTTCAAGAAACGTGAATTAAAGAGGCAGATTGCAAAAGAATAAATAAATAATTGGAGGAGGAGTGAGATGAAAGACGAAGCAACGAACAAAAGCTTAGCGTGCATTAATGGAGGATGACTTGCGTTTGCATGTGTGTAATTAATTAATTATTGCTTAATCTACTTCTTTACAATAAAGTAATTTAAGGTAGTGTTTGCCAAAAGAAAAATCTATCTTTCTTGGCATATAAGTTAAAAGAGATTACCTATGTCAATTGTATCGTTTAAATGCTATTCAATCTTGGGGAGTCGTTCCCTTGTGTCATTTTTAAGATTTACCCTTTACGTTGGATTGTGATGCCATTAGTGATTTACATTACAACTTGGCCTGTGATGAAAATTGTGCTGGAAGTTGATTAGTCATTGCCCGATAACACATTGAAACTGGCCCAAAACCCGGCCCACTTTTATTGCCACTTGTGCAGCTCTAGACTGTCGATTCCATGGCTGATCTGTGGTGATTATTGATGAGTATATATAACAGCTGATCCGTCTTTTTGAGCCCTAATTTTTTCGTTGTTTCTCACCTTCGCGTCTGTGACGCTTCTGGGTTTTTTTCTTTGTGGGTTTCTCCTCTTAGTTTTGTTTGATACTTTGTGTATTGATTAAAACTTCTGGTTTTAATCTCCAATCTGTGTGATTGCTTCCTTTGTGGTTCTTTGAGAGTGAGTGGTTTTGGTTTGAGTTTGATTGTGTTCTTTCGAGCTATTGAGTAGCTATAGTGTGTGATAATTAGGGGTTTTGATGTCTTTGTGGCCGTTTCTTTGTACAGAAGGGTACAATGAATATTTTTGAGCCCTATACCAATAAAGATTCAATTTCTTGTTGTTCGAATTGTTCTTTGTGAATCTGGTTTTATGCTTTCATTTTGGTTTTTGACTCTACAAGTGGTATCAAAGCGTTTGTGAGTCTGAAAGGAGTCTTTGATCGTTTGATTGTCACTGGAAAATTAATTTTCAGTCGACATTCGTTTATCGATATGAAATTGCTGAAACCCTTATTTTTACTTTGGCTACTAATCATTGTTTTCTGTTTGTGTTCTTGTGAGGAACTTGGTTTTTGGTGAACAAATTTGGAGGTTGGGCTGCAAGCCAGGAGTTCTGTAGAGTCTCTAGTATTTCTTCTTGGTGTTGGTTCTTCGAACCAGTTTGGTGACACTTCCTAAACCCTTTTCTTTAATTATTTAGCTATATTTTGATTTTGAGTACTCTTAATTTTTTCCCTATTTTCCTGTTATCTTTGTTTCTTGGTGTTTAAAATTGAGCTTTGACCTAGGATCATGAACCTCATGGAATCTTGGTGAATTCTAACATCAGAAATGGGTGTAATTCTAGATATTAATCTGTTTAATATTCTGTAGCATAATTCTTTGTGAATTGCTGTGATTTGTTGGTTAGTTTAATCTTACTGCTGATCTTGTGTTGGTTCACTGTGTCTATTAAACTGCTTACTATCTTTGTTAATTTGTTTACCATGTTATTAGTCTGCTGTTATAATTGATATTTCATCCTAGTTCTTTGTGTGACATTCACTTGGCCCTAAAATATCTGATTTCTGCTTTTCTGTTGAACTGTGACCTTTAAAACTTTTTTTGTGTTGATTAAAAACTTCAAATGGCAACTGCAATATTTGAACTTAGGCTCTGTTTGATTGGCGATATTTTCCTTGGAAGTAGGAAAATATTTTCCTACTTCCACTTTTTGACTGTTTGATATGCTAAATTTTCCACGGAAAATGTTTTCCTCCCTTTTTCTAGGTACAACCATTTGATGCACGAATGGTTTTTTTTTTTTTAGCAATGACAACCAATTCTATCAACCATTGTAAAAAATATTTTCATTTTTGTTGACAATTTCTATGCAAAACAAAGTCAAACGAATATGGTAATTTTTTCTAATTGTTTTAAATTTTTTTTTTTTGACTTTTTGGTAATTGGAACAAATTTTTAACCCAATAGTAGAAAATATTATTACTTTAATGGACAATTTTCATAAAAAAGGAAGTCAAACGGATTTCAAACTTTCAACATTTTCCATGGAAAATTATACCAATCAAACACACTTAATTACAATTTCTCGTAAAATAAGTTCTAGGCAAATATTTTCCCTGAAATTCGTTTTCTTTCCACCCTATTTTCCATGGTGCAATCAAACGGACCCCTGGAGTTTTTAATAGAAAATAGAATTTTCCCATTCGGAAGCAAAAAATGAAAGGGGTTTTAGTTCAACGGAAAGTGGATAAGGCTATAACTGGTGATTTTCTTGCTACAATGAGTGATGATAAAAAACATGAATTTGATGAACTAGCATACATTTCTATAATTCTTCATTTGTCTGATCAAGTGTTAAGAAAAATTGGTAAACTTGATAATGCTCAGGCTTTGTGGGAAAAGCTAGAAGAACAACATATGTCTAAGAGTTTGCCTAATAAACTCTTCCTTTTAAAGATGTTCTTTAGTTTTAATATTGATATGTCTAAAGACTTAGATGATAATTTTGATACTTTTAATAAACTAGTTCAAAATATCATTAATGTTGTGGATAAAATTTCTGAGGAATATAAGGTTGTTATTCTTTTGAATGTTATACATGATGTATATAAGGATGTTAATCATGTTATTAAATGTGGTAGAGATACCTTAACTTCTGAGATAGTGATCAATTTTTTGAGAAGAAAAGAATTATAGATTAAGGTTGATAAGACTGGGAATGATTTTGAGAGTTTGTTTGTAAGGGGTAGACATATGTCTAGGCAAGTTGATGGGCAGAGTCATCAGGGAATAATCATAATAATTCTAAGAAGAAAGGAAAATGGAGGTCTAGATCTAAGTTTAGGAGTGGAAATATGAAGTGTTATGGATGTGGAAAGATATGAAATTTTATAAAAGACTATTATAAAAAGAAGAATGAGTAGAGAGAGATGAGAGTGGATGAGGGGGATGTAGTTGAACCCTTAGGTAAGAGAATTGTTGATGTGTATGTGGTGACAGAACTCACTTCTGATTTAAATACTGCCAACTATGTAGATAATAGTGATCAGAATAGTGAATGGATTCTGGATTCAGGGTGTGCTTTCCATATGACCTTTAGAAGACCTTGGTTAGAGAACTTTAAGAATCTTGATGGTGGAGATGTGGTTATGGATAACAATGTAGTTCGTAGTATTAAATGAATTGGTAGTGTGACTTTGAAACTTGACAATTGATATACCTTAACTTTAGAAAGAGTAAGGTATGTTCCCGATTTAAATAAGAACTTGATTTCTATGGGTAATCTAGATGACATATGCCTGCAAGGCCGAATTTGTGATGGTTTTTTTGAAAGTAATTAAGGGTTCTTTAGTCATTTTCAAAGATACCAAGAGGAATGATATATATGTCACTAGAGCCGGTATATATGTCACTAGAGACACATTACTGAGTCCTCTAGTGCTAAGATTGATGCTACCCTGAAATTGCATAATAAGCCGGCACATGTGAGTGAAAGGGCTTGCATATTTTGAATAAGAGAGGCATTTGGTAAGGATGTGATTTATAAGGTTCCTTTCTGGGAGTATTGTACCTTAGGAAAACAACATAGGCTTTATTTTAATACTGGACAACATATGACTGCATCTATCCTTAAGTATATTCATTATGACATGTGAAACCCAGCATCTCCATTCAAGGTGCTAACAAATTTTTTTTTTTTTTTTTAATCACCGATTGATTATTTTCAAAAAAAGTTTGGATTTATCTTTTGAAACAAAAATCAGACACTTTTGAGAAGTTTAAAAATTGAAAAATTTTAATTGAAAATAAAATAGATAAAAAGATCAAAGTTTTAAGGACAGATAATTGTCTAAAATTTCGCAATTCTTAATTTGATCAACTTTGTAAAGATGATGGGATCCTCAGATATAAAACTGTCCCTTATACTCCTTAACAAAATGGAGTTATTGAAAGAATAAATAGGACTATATTGGATAAGGTTAGATGCACGATGATTAGCTCAAGAGTTCCTAAAGTTATTTGGGGTGAGGCTGTTATGACAGCTATATATATTGTGAATATGACTCTTTCTAGTGTTTTAAATGGTTAGACACCTAAAAAGGTATGGTCAGAAAAATTGTCTGATTATACTATTTTGAGGATTTTTGGGTGTGCCGCATATTCTCACCAAAACCTAGGCAAGTTGGAGCCTAGTTATCATAAATGTGTTTTCATGGGGTATCCTGAAGGAGTTAAATGATATAGACTTTGGGTAAGAGATGAGAAAGGATTTAAAATGATAACCAATAGAAATGTTACATTTAATGAAGCTAATATGCCTTGTTTGAGTAAGAAAGTCTCGAATGATATTCCTAAGAGTGACAAGGATGAGAAGACTAGAAGGCACGTGAAAGTAGATTACTTTCTTGAACTTGAACAAGTTGGAAATGAAGTTGATGAGGAAAGTGATGGTGTTACTGGTTCGCATGAATCTATTGAAGGTAGTGAACATGACTTAGTTCACACTCTGAGCGATTATCAACTTGCCCGTGATAGAAATAGAAGGGAGATTAGGGAACCTGTTAAGATAGGTGATTATCAATTCTTTACTGTTTTGTCATATCAAGACTTAACTTTTAAGGAGCCTAAATCTTATGAGGAGGTTTTAAATTGTCAACAATCTAATGAGTGGCTAGGCGCTATGGAAGAAGAAATGAAGTCCCTTGTAAAGAATAATACTTGGGAATTAAATATATTTTGAATTTCTTAGAAGTGGTTGGTACAACTAGACAGACTTTGTGAAGAATTACAAATGCTCTAGTAGCGCTTAGTCTCGCTATTAGCGATGTAAGATTACAAATATATGATAATGGCCCTAAATAAGAGGCGCAGATGTGTTAAAAAAAATAAAAAAATTCTATAAGATATTAATCCTAGAGCATCCTATACGTTATATGGATGCCATATTCTTAATTTAATATTGTCTTGATGGTAGTGGTCGATTTACAGTTGAGGCAGTGGGATCACCTGCTCCCCCAATAAATTTGAAAATTCAATATTTTGTTCAAATTTTTTTTTTTTTAATTTTAGAAAAAAAAAAAATCCTTGTAATTTTCAAATTTTGCCCCCCTCTTATCTTCTAGCTCCTCCCGTGTTAAAGAAAAAGAAGTTTTTGGATATGTACAAAGTATTTTTTACTTATTTTTTAACTCGAAAAAGGACAAGAATTTTTTTGGAAGACGATGTTAAAACTAAAGTTAAACTATTGACCCTACACGGTGGAAAAGTCATGTTGAAGCTATTAAATTTCAAGTTTTTGAATTATGAGAAGCTTTACTTGAACTAGCTGCAATTGAAAATGACAAGGACTTGATGTATCAATCAAATGCTTTAGCAACCCTTTATGTTGGGAATTTTTATTTTTCGGTAGCTACGATAGTATATTACGAGATATGCTATATATGATGTCAACTTCATTAGCAAACACTTACAATTTAATGATATATGCTTATTGATATTGCAATTGAGGAAGTGAAAGGGTTGGTTGCTTCTTTAAAAAAATATAGGGAAATTGGATTCAATATTGCTATTGAAAGTCTGTTTGGACATCATTATTCCAAGAAGGAGAATGAGAAATTGTACCGTCGGAGCGTGCAATTCAAGAAAAGTGTGAGGTGAAAGTAAAAAAAAAAAAAAAAAGGCAAGGTGGGGCCATTCAACGGTACACTTTTTAAAAAAAATCTAAAGGAAAAAATGATCAAAATCTTCTACTGTTTCAAAGATATCAAAAATATGATTGATAAAAATAAAAAAAAATTGCTCAACTTAGGGTTGAGAATCTCAATCTTTGATCGAGATGCTCTCAACTAGCAATGAGTATTATTGATCCTAAGGGGAACAGTGGCCAGTAGGATACTACAGATTAAGGCTCAATATTTAAATTTCTTGTTAAAGAAAATAAAAACTTACTTCTATAAATTTGATGAATAATGATTCAGACGAATTCGCCATAAAAATAAAAATAAAATGCTTTTGTTCATCTTGAAGGTCTCTTTCCACGTTTAAGAGCTTGGATTTTTATTCACCATAAAATAATATTTCAGACATGAAAGAAGAAATTAAAGTACAGTTCTTCTTTTTATGAACACACGTGACGTCCAACTTAAAAGTTTGCATAATAGCGTTACATATTATTAATTGTCAAATTAAGTGCTGTCTAATTAAATTTTCTTAATTTCAAATTTTTATTATTAATTGTCACGTTTAGTGCTGAATAGTTTGAGGACCAGATTACCGCTTGAGCATAGTTGGAGGATCAAATTAACATGTTGGAATAGTTGTAGGAAAAATTAGTCGAATTACATTAGTTGGAGGGCCTTCTTTTCACCATTGAATAGTTGTAGTACCCAATTATCGCCTAAAGAATAGATCGAGGGTTTGAATTGTCTCCACGAATTAGTTGGAGGATCAAATTATATACTTAAAATAGTTAGAGGACAAAATTGTAATCATTTTATAGTTGTGGGACGAATTTGTCGTATTAAATTAGTTGGAGGACCTCCATTTCATCATTGAATAGTTGTAGTACCCAATTATCGCCTAAAGAATAGATTGAGGATTTGAATTGTCTCCATGAATTAATTGGAGGATCAAATTATACATAGAGAATTATGTGAGGAACAAAAAGTCGCCATTTAATAGTTTTAGGACAAATTGTAGCTTCAACATAGTTCGAGGATGAATTTAGTCTCCTTGAATAAATCTAGGACCAAGTTTCAGCTTCCATATAGATAGAGGGCAACCTTGTTGATTTCATTATAGTTGGAGGACCAACTTGTCGTCTGTAAATAGATTCATCTAAAATGATCTAATTTGATCCTTTTCAACTATTAGTATCATTTGAAATGAACCTTCAACTATAAGAATAATGTAATATGATCCTTCAACTAATGAAATCAAAACATTTGATCGTTCATTTATTAGAATCATGAATTTCAGCTATCGTAATAACCTATTATGGTCCTTCGGTATTAAAATAATAAAAATTGGTCCCTCAATAATTAGACTCAGCTAATTTGATCCTTCATCGATTATAATAATCTAATTTCATCCTCGAACAAACTTGATCCTTAAACTATTGTAATCATCTAATTTCATCCTTCATCTATATGTATCATCTATTTGATCCAGACACTATTATAATCATCTAATTTAATCCTTTAACTAACGGAATAATCTAAATCGATCCTTCCAAAAATGGACATCATCTAATTTCATCTCCCAACTATAAGAATCAATATTTTCATCCTCGAACTATTGGAATCATCGTAATTGATCCTTCTGCTATCAGAATAATCTGAAATGATCCTTCAACTGTTAGAAACATCTAATTTTATCCTTCAACTATTATGAACTTCTAATTTCATTCTCTAACTATTGAATCATCAAATTCGATCCCTAAACTATTGGAAACATCGAAATTGATCCTTTAACTATTACAATCATCTAGTTCATCCTTCAGCTATTCCAAACATCTAATTTCATCCTCTTACTATTTAGATCATCTAATGTGATCCCTTAACTATTTATATCATCTATTTCGATCCTTCATCTATTATAATCATCTAATTTCACACTTCAACTATTAAAAGCATCTAAATTGAACCTTTATCTACTAGAATCTTCTAATTTCAGAATTTTTTGATCCTTTTAATTGTGCGTCTGTGTATGAGTTTCTTGTCGCGATTGAAATGTGAACTTAATTATGGTTTAATATTGAATTTCATCTGCACGAAAGGGAATACAAATGATTTGGAAAACAGGAAATTCAATATTAAAAGCAATTAAGTTGACATTTCAAGGATTAGAAGCATAATGAGGTGAAATAGTTTAATCGGATGAGGAGGCACGGATGAGTAGTATGAGCAGCTTCACTAAGGTCGGGATCCTCGCTTCACAGCAGGAGCTCTGCACTTCACTATGGAGCATAGCAGAGGCATAGATGGCTAAGCCATTAATTTCGGGACGGAGCACGAGGTGATGATGATCCAGTTTGCTCAATTATTTCCATCACAGAACTTTCGTCCATCACCATCCGATCTCTCAGTTCAAGTTCAGCTTGGACTGCACCACTCATCCTATGATTAGTAAATTTCTTTTCTTTCATTTCTTTTTCACATTGAGATCAACTTCTTGTTCTAGTTTAGGGATGTAATCTATCTTGCTTTTGTGTGTGACAGTATGTGCTTATCGAGTTTGTTAGGTTTTATGTTGTAAGGGAAAAAAGAGAAAACTGGTGGTTCACATAGAGACCTTGGCACCCTGTCTCTTAGTTCAAAAAGAACTCTTATTTTGGGAGATATGAAATCCCTATATCTTTTTGAACTGCAATACTTTTGCGTCAGAATTTAGAGTTTGCACATTTGCCTTTGCACTTTGGGATACTTAATTTTTGTCTGTCGTGATCTTTTTTCATATGCATTTTTAGTTTACAGTGACTAGTTCTGCATTGACTATACCAAGTGCTTGAATTACATAGCCACCATGCATTTGATTAACCACTGCACGATGCAGCTCTTTTATCCATAGTCTGACACGAGGCCTTCTTGAAATGAGTTAGTGATGGGCAATGGGTTCTGTCTGGTCTAGTTTTCCTACTCCTGAACATATTGCAGATTGAAATTATTTTCAACTTCGAGATCAAGTAATTGGCTTTATTTGAATGAATATGAGATTAACATTTTGCTATCTTCACTTCATTTTACTGTGCTAAATGAAATTGATAAAGCTGAGAGATGTCTAGCAGATGAAGCTTGATTTCAATTTCTTCACATTCAGATCATGTTTGGTATACAGTGCTGGACAAGACTGGACAGACTGATGAATAGAATTTTAGTTTCTTTTTCTTTCATATTATTGGACACCGCTATTCAATTTTCTTGTAAATGTGCCATTACTGCAATTTTTATAGGTACATCCAAATAGGTTGACTGTAACAAACATGGAATGACATAGAATTTGGATTTTCTCATGATAGTCTAATGAAGCAAATTATGCAGTTTGAATGTTTGTGAAAGAAAATGTTCTGTTATGTTCTTCAGCTGCAATCTAATTACTGCCAAAATGACATTCGACTTTTTTAGTGGAATCAAATTAATTCCATCCAAAAGGGTAGTCAATAGATCACAGGTGTTCGTGTACCTAAACTCGCACCCAATAAAGAAGAAGCTGGAAATACCATTCATTTGAAAACGTGTTTCTTTCTTCAAACTATAGCATGGATTCATATTCTTGAAAATGCTTCATGAGTTTTTCCACATTTGCCACCACATATCACACCACCACCAGAGAAATGATTGTCGTGTAGTGGTAGAGAGAGAGATAGAGTAGAGAAAGAAACTGAATGCACAGAGAGAGAGAGAGAGTTTAATGCCAATTTTGATGTTTTTCTGAACAACTCTTTGGTGGAAATGTATTCGAAATGAAGATGGTTGTTCAGGTTTTTGAGGTGATGAGTAGACGGGATGTTAATTGTGAACAACTCTTTGGTGGAAATGTATTCGAAATGAAGATGGTTGTTCAGGTTTTTTGATTGACCTTCTAGCATGTAATGGACAAATCGATTAAGCACTTGATATTGTATCAAACATGCCAATTAAACCAGATGCTGTGATTTGGAGAAATTTTCTTGATGCTTCTTGCAAGAACCATGTAGTTTTGAGTTTAGTGATAAACATTCAAGGCAGATAATGGAGTTTGAAGGTAATTCCTACAATGGCGTTTATGTTCTTCTATCAAAGAGGATACACATCAGCAAATAGGTGGAATGATGTCGGTTTGATAAGGAAATTGATTACTGATAAAGGTGTTACAGAAGAGCCTGGCTGTAGTACAATGGGAATCAATTGCGTCGTTCTTGAATTCTTCACTGGTGATACGTTTCATCCATAAACAGGAGATTTACTAACAGTTAGATGATGTTGAAGAAAGGTTGAAGTTGGTAGGGCATGTCCCGACTCTTCACAAACAGCTATGGTTGATGATCTTGATGATTAAAAGGGCCTTTCGCTAAGGCTTCACAGCAAGACTTGCTATTGATTTTGGGCTCTTGAACTCGAAACCAAAAATTCCTATTCGTATGCTAGTGGTGGCAATCGAGCTGAGTGGCTTGTACTGTAGACGCCCACGAGCCGCTTGAGCTCGTCAAAAGACGAGCCCGAGCATGAGCTGAGCAGGTCGGCTCGATAACCTGCTCGGCTCGTCAATTAGACGAGTAGCTCGTTGAGTGGCTCGTTTAGACGAGTGGGCCCGTCTATTTAGGCGAGCCACGAGCCGCTTTGCTCATGGCTCGTCTAATTAAAAAAAATTAAAAAATGTTTCAATTTTCAGTGACCGCTCTGTTCATTTTATTATTATTTTTTATTTTCTTCATTTTTCTAATTTTTTTTCCCTATAAATACCCATCATTACAACATTTTTTCTCACCAAACTTACTAATATATCAATATTAGTCTCTCATTCTCTACTATCTAATCTCTATTCTCTACCATTTACAAGTCATTATCGATAATATTATTCATTCATTCTATATAATCCTCTTATACATTTTTTCTTACATTATTATCTTGATTTTACAATTCATTTTATACACAACTATATAATTTTTATTCACTTCTCAATTCTATATTTCTACATTCAATTTCTATTATTCATAAATGGATTCATGATCGTTTGTTCAAAACTTGTTTGGTTTGGAAGACGTTTAAACACATGCCCAAAATCAATTGGGAATAAATTCGCTAATTTCAATGAATTCTCAATTCAGGAAAACATTAAAGATTTCAACGTTCATGAAGGTAGTCATCTAATCGATTTGGATGACGTTGATGTTGATCCTAGTGTTCCAATTGATTTGGAACAAGCTGAAGAACGACTACATGACAAAAAAGCATTGGAACCATCCACCTCAACCGTCACTACAAAACATGTGCGGCCAAACATGGGCTGATTCCAGTTGGTCAAACGCAACTATAGTTTGGTACTGCATGTGCAGGTGGTACTACTACGCCACTTTTTATATGGATGTATTTGGAGGAGTAATCTTGAACAAGAATGATGAAGTTCGTTGCCGTGACAGAGTTGCCACTAACAATAGCGGACAATCAACATTTCGTAAACTACGTCAAAACATATCTCCAGCCGATGTACGTTGGGGTAAGTCGAAACACTCTTCTGTCTGATACAATTGCATATTTTCTTCATGCAAAACCATTATTGATTGGGAACCTATAGGGGTTACTCAATTGGTCAGGTCTCGTGTTTGCTCCCCAATGGTCATCATTCCGAGTCCTCTCAGGGCCATTGAGGTGAGTATCCAACCGTAAACTTCAGGGCCCGTGGGATTAGTCGAGGTGCGCGTAAGCTGGCCCGAACATTCACGGTTATAAAAAAAAAACTATTGATTGGGTATTTAGAAAAAATATGGGGGTGTAATATTTTTAACTTCTGATATGTGGGAAGGGATTAATAAGAGAGGTTATATAGTTGCAATTGCACACTATATAGACCCACTCTGGGTCATGCATAAAAAAATTATATCTTTTAAAATTGTTGAGTACTCGCACAAATGCTCAAACTATATTTAATGATATCATCAACATCATTTGAGAGTATAAATGCGAGAGTAAAATTCGTTCTTTTACGTTCGACAATGTTAGTGTAAATAAAGTTGTTATCGATAAATTGTATAGAGTACTTCAACCCGATTTTAGTGGTTATTTATTTCATATTCGATGTGTAAATTTGTAATTGATCAAATTGCAAATGCTTTAACTTTTAATGTACTTATTACTTATAGGAATTTGGAACAAACGTTACATAAAATATATGAATTATATGATTCATGAATGGGTACACATATTACTCGTGTACTTATATCTACTCCTCCCACTAATATAACAGATGACGACGTTGAAGTTTTAAATTTATTCGAAAGCATGAACTCATATAAATATAATTCAATTGCATATGCATATGGTTCCTCTAATAGTAGTAGTAGTAGTAGTTTGTCTTCCACTGCATGTACTCAAATTTCGAGTAATAGTCTAAATACGTTGCCATCTGAATTAATTGATTACTTTCGTCATACTTTGCCTAGTAACAAAGAAGTTAATAAAAGTTCAGAAGATGTAATTGAATTCTGGCGAAATTATGAATGCCAATGGCCAATAGTTTTTGCAATGACAAAAGATCTACTAACACCTCCTGTTAACACTGCAACTTCGGAGTTTGCTTTTAGTGTAGGGAAGATGGTTCTTTCTAGGTCAGGAGTCGACTAAAAGAAGATATTTTGGAATCGTTAATGTGCATGAAGGACTGGAAAAAACTTCGTATTGAAAATGATCGAATGCTTGTGAGATGACTTTGTACTAGTTTCTGATGACGTGAATAAGGAGTTAGAATTTATGATGAAATGGAATCACAAGGCAAAATAAAGATTTCATAATAACTTCGAGTTTGTCCATTTTTTACGAATTGATAGTCTAATTCGGTTTGTACATCGGATTTCGGACAGATTCTATCGTTTAGGTTCTCGATTAAGTGTTTTTGCCGTTTATGATAATTTTTATTTTGATAATATCTCATTCAATAAATCTCGAATTCAAATTCCGTTTGTTGGACGACGATCATGAATGTTAGGAGTTTCTATTTAAGTTGTTATCTCGAATTTTTTCATTTATGGAAAAATATCGTTTTTTTTTTATTTTTCGAATTTTGTTAGGGTTTTACTATTTAAAGCATTTTAAGCCATTTGAGATAGCAATTTTTGAATTGAATAAAAAGTTTCTCATGAGTTTTCACATATTTGTGAGATTATTTATATTTCCTATAATCTTTCGCTACGTCGTTTCTTTATAAGGTGATTATACATCCGTCTCGCTACAAGACGATACTTTCTAACTTGGTCGCTCTACATAAACGGAGTGCTCGTGAAAGAAATCGAAGAAACGAATTTGGGAGTCCTTTTTTCTTTTAATTATTTTTTGGTTGTGGGTTATGTAATACAAAATCTTCATAATTTTACTTAAGTCAAGACAATTTTAAAATGTAATCAAGATAGTTGGATCAAAGAATTTCACCAACATAAATAATAAATTTTAATATTTCAAAAACTTAAGAATCAATGTGAATTCAAGTACAATATCAAAAAATTCAGCACTTCAATCAATACACACACTATATGACTGGCATGTAGAAATCTCAGCCTGTATCTTTCACCACTATGGATGTATTTACAAAATCTTCATGAATTCAGAGTTTTTATCGAATTATTGATTGCATACTATTTCACTGCTCGCCTCGCCCTTTCTGCTCTCTTGATGCCAAGGGTCTCGGGATATAGCTGAAGCAGGATGTACAAAACACGTATTGATGATAACTTCTGGTTTTTTTTCTTCTAAAATGGCATAACGGTTTTCGCCAAATCTTGACCCACTGATACAGCAAAACAGGAAAATTAGGCAAGTGCGAAAATTTGATGAATAAAATTAACGTATAAACTCAAATTCTGGAGGTTGAGACTAACAACTAGTAGCATGTACAACGTAATTTAGAGGAAAAGATTACCACCTTGGGACGAGGTCGGAACCACAATGACATGAATGGTTGCATTATTGGGAGGAAGCTGCAAACGAAGAGGATAAAGCTTCCCATTCAAAGGGCTACGAGTGCACACAATAACACCATCGATTCCTAATTCCGTCTCGAGCCTCTTAGCCAATTCATGAACTTCATTTCCTTTGAATGTAGTGCAAAGTTCCTCAAATCCCTCATCAATTTGCCCTTGTTCATCAGCTATATGGAAGTAAATCAACCTTCCATCCCCCCCTTTTGGTGGCGAACTAACCAAAGAATCGTTCGACTGCAACAAAAAAAAAAAAAAAAAACCCATAGTTATATACACTCAGCATCCATAAATATGTTGAATCACTTCATCTAAAAGTTGGAAGTCATTAGAAAAAGAAAACACAAGTCTATATTCATATAATCAACATGCCCGTTATTAAACTGTCATCAATAGGTTTTGTAAGTACCTCTTGTCGAGAAAAGCTAGCAAATTCTGAGGAATGAGTAGAAGGCTGGATTGAATTGGAAGCAAAAGAATCAGAGTGGACCACCAAAGGCGGCGGCGGTTTAGCTACCGGAGAGTACGCCACCAATATCTCCACCACATGAACATCCCATAAAATCCATTCCTGAGTGGTGGTCCGTTGAGGAACATCATGCGTAACCGAGTTCCTCCACGGCGGCAGCCCCCCGTTTGCACGTAAAAA
This sequence comes from Fraxinus excelsior, assembly GCA_019097785.1. Taxonomy (NCBI): domain Eukaryota; kingdom Viridiplantae; phylum Streptophyta; class Magnoliopsida; order Lamiales; family Oleaceae; genus Fraxinus; species Fraxinus excelsior. The sequence goes on from CM032640.1 coordinate 6,353,550, forward strand.
CTGCCCGTACCTAGTTTTCAGCTTAAGAAATTTCCCTTCTCTTACGGGCTCCCACTCCAGCGACGAGTCGAGCCGCCGCGGCAGAGTCTGCGCCACCTTCCGCCCCGTCATTCCCAGCAGAAACGGCTGGTTTGTGGCTGTTAAATATTTGCCGTAACAACTTTTCAGGCGGATTATTCCGTCCACATTCTCAACAAATTCTACCGTCCATTTTGCAGCCGTGGATGAGCCGTTCCGATCCTGGGTAACTGATTCTTCATCTTCCTCCGCCGTTAAGTACTTATCGTGGGCACTCCTCAGCCTCACTGCCTTGGCCTTCTGGAACAAATCCATAGCTACTTTTCTTCTGAATTTCGGACCCAAATTTTACACAGCAAAGTGTTTTAATTATGTTAAATTAGGGTGGAACAGTTATATATATAAATCTTGAAAGGTGAAGGAAAAGGAAATCGCGTAACAGTCAGAGCCAGCTAGCCATTAGATGCTGAAGTGTATCGTGTACGTATAGAAGACACCTTCATTGGTTCTCCAAACGCGGTATTATTTTGACAATGTCAGTGGGTCCACACAACATTGTCTGACAATTCAAGCTTGGAGGCTAATCAGGTGGTCAAATGTGGATCAGCCTAGTTTCTATTTGATTTTTCTGATAAATGAGGTTCGCTTAGCTAAACCAGTTGGACTCATTTTGATACCAATACTACTCAAATTGGAATGATTTTGGTCTGGATCGAGTCATGTCATCTTAGACCATCCGAATCATTTATGACACTGGTGGTTGTTCATAAAATAAAAGGGCTGCTGCATTTTCCTTCTCGAAACTTAGCCCCTGTTTGATCCAACTTTTTTGAAAATGAGAATGAAAAATATAGTCGTTATTGGGACCCACACAAGAGATAGAAAATTTGAATTTAAATATTGATGTGATGGATAACGATCATATTTTTCATTTTAGTGAGGAAAAAATATGGTTCAAACGGGCCCTTAGTAACTCAATTTAGAATTTGTTTTGTCCCCCCCCCACCCCACCACCACCACCACCACCACCACCACCACCACCACCATTGGATAAGATTATAAGAATGCAGCTTGGTGTACTAGGACCAGTTTCACTGGTCCTTCAACACACGCAGGTAAGGTCCGTACTAATTTTTTTTAATACATGTGGGGGGTGGTTTTTAATACATGTGGGGCCCACCCCTTTGTGATGGGCCTGTGAGACTCGTGAAGACGTGAACCGTTGCCTGATAATGAAGAATTATTTATTGGATAATACATGGGGCCCTGTTTGGTACAAAATTAATTTTTAATTTAAATCAAAATCAAGAGTAATGTTATTCATACTCAGTGGGGGTTATAAACACAGTTTAAATGGCTATAAATGATAGGTTAAATGAAATGTGAAATTAAATGACTGTGTTTGTAATCCCAGTGAGGACGAATAACATTACTTCAAAAATCAAACAATCAACATTAATCACATCTTTCATGAGTCTCACAGCTTTTCAATCACACATTTTAAAAATTTCTATAATAATTTACTAAAAATCTAATTTTAAACCACACCAAACACACTCCAAATATGCTTTTTAGCTTCAGCCAGAAAATGGATGAAAGAGAGAGGTGGGAGAGACTTCTCTGACCTAACGTGGATATTATCTTCAATTTCTTACAAGATAAGAAATAAGCTAAAAAGCCAGTGGACCCATAACTTATAATTTTATAAGCTATTTTGTTGCAGATTTTTGGATTATTTGACCAGATGCGTTCAATGAAAGTTATTTTGGAATATACTGAAATTGCGATATGATCCAACTTATTTGGTTATTATTTATTTTGATCCCACAAATGGAAATGACCATAGTAGTGAGTAAAAAAACATAAAATTAATAATTGATTCATAATTTAAATTAACCTTCTAATGTCAATGTAATTTTTTCTTCCTCTTTTATTTTCACCATTTTGCTCACGTTATTTCACTATTGAAATGACTTTTGTGGGGGAGTGAAGGTAAAAAAAAAAAAAAAAAAAAAAAAAAAATGAATGTCGGAATTTGTGAGTAATCGTGTGCATATTATAAGACATAAGGAGAAGGAAAAAAGAAGTAGATAATAATTCTCATCAACTCCAATGGGTTTAAGTAGGGTTTTTTTAATTAACTTTGCAAATTAATAAGCTACTAGTTGGTTTAAAAATGATATTTTTTATTGGCTTCGATCGACTATCTTATAAGTAAATGAGCTATTCTACCAATTAACACTATAGGGATAGAATCATGATTTTAAACTCTCGATTTGGATCTTATGATCCCACGATTCCAAAATGACGAAAAGATCCAATCGTATTGTAGGATGTTAAAATTGTAGAATCTTATGTTCTCCTTTTTGGATTCTTCTTATCCTAATGATCCTCTATATTTTATCAATACGGATTTTTCAAATTTATTTGTAATAAATTAAGTATTTTCGGTTATTGAACACTTGGACTGAGTTTAATTTTGAATTAAAACTAAAAAAAAATGCCAAAACTTTGTATCCCTAAACGGGAAATAGGGGCGGAGCTAGCCTGTCGAAGTAGGGGGTCCCAGAGGTGAAGGAGTGTGGCCCTGGCCACAAGGGTTCGGGAGTAGCGCCTGCAAATTTTTTTTGGATACGTTATTAACGAAAAAATCAAGAAACGTAAAAAAAAAGTACTAATATTTAATTTAACAAAATCATATTTTATTACATGTGTTCCCTTCGATACATCCGATACACTCATACAAGCAAGTCGCAACGTAACCCATCCAATCCGAGCAACCTTACCAACCTTCTGGACCTGGGACAAACATTTACTTTAAAAGGGCTTTGATGTGCAACAGAAATGTATATTCATAATACTATTTGACAGATGAAAACTAAAATGATTGAATTTCAATGCATCTATCAATTCATCAGGCGGTAATAAAATACTATGTCTCAACTCACTGGAAGTTACTTTATCGGGTAAATAGGATGGATCACAAACAACTTTTATGCATTTAGCAGTTTCTCCTTCAGATGTTATACCAATAGCTTTTCCATCCCTATCAAACTCTACATGCAATCAAACTTTCACATATAAAAGGTCCCAATATAAGCAAAACTTTCTCGTGCCAACCTCTATTCCTTCACTTCTGACCACCTGACCACCACAAAAAAACCACACAATTTGTCAAACAACAATCCATACTCACAAATTAAAAGACTAGAGAGAAGAATCGATCACCTGAACTGCTGAACAGGTCTGGCGGTGGTGCGGTGCGGTGCGGTGCGGTGCGGTGAAATCGAGAAGCAAAGAATATCGCCGCAACTTGTCGCCGACTAGAAAAGAATCACCTCACCGCAGCCCAGCTCTGAAGACGAAAGAGAAAGAATCGGGTAAAATTGAATTGGTAGGGTTTAATTTTATTAAAGGTGAGGACATAATAATAATAATAATAATAATAATAATAATAATAATAATAAATTGTCAAAAAATTGGGGGGTCCGGGTCCCCCACAAGACCCCCCTCCCTCCGCCCTTGACGGGAAATGTTATCATTCATTCTCTGCTTCTTGTGGAAATCGACGGTGACAATCCTTCATTTGTTATTTTTTTGAACTATTTTTCTTTCTACGGTTTCTTTGATCACGTTTAAGAGATTCATTTGCATTTTGGTTTTTGGTCTATGATTTTTCCTCTTATGGGTTGAATTTCTAATTGATTAGTTGAAAATCAATAGTAGAAATATACTTTTTTGTGGACTCATGATGTTGTGATTGTTCATATGATTTTTGATTGTGTGAAACTTCTACAAGAATGTATGGTGATCAGTGTTCATAAGTTTGTCCATAAATAATTGGAGTGAAAACTTTGATCTTAAAAATAAACCGAAATGGAAGTATTTTCCACTTTAATTTCCTGTTTTGGTTCAACAATTAAAAGAAAGTTTTCATGTTAACTCATTTTATTTGGATTTCTTTGCCTCTTTGACCTTTATAAAGCTGCAACCTTAATTTTATAATTCCATTTTAGTTAGTTATAGTTATTAATTTGTTATTAAGAATATCTAACATTTTTCTATGTGTTATTATATTAAATAATATATGATAGAATTTTCGTATTCGATCACTTTGATCCAACGATCTAATATGTAACACTCTTAAACCTATTCGATCCAAGATTACTGACAACCACGGCGGACCCAAATCCGTAGTTCCCCTTTACCCGAGTGAACACGTTTATAAACTACAATTTACTTTATTCTTCAATAAACAAAAAAACCCTCATCCAATCTCTATTCTTCAATCAAAATAAACACTTCTCCAATATCCAAATTTTGTTCTCTATTTTTCAATCAGGTATGGAATTTTTTTTGTTTGAAATTAATGTTTCTAATGTTTATTGTTGGGGATTTATCTTCCCCCAGCTTAATTAGATTCACAAGACCAGCAAGAATAACAATTGCAAAATTACAGGAAGAAAAATGAACCAAAAATACAAGTAATAAATTGAAGAACAGATGTAGAAACAGGAAGGGAACTTCCTTCCTTAAGCCTCTTTATTCACACAAGAAGACTTACATTCATGTACATTGAATCAATTACCATATCAAGTAATTCACCATACAAAATCAGATTCTAAAACTTCTACAGAAAGATTTCTACCAGATTGATTTCACAGATAATTCACTCTCACAATCTCACTTTCTCTACCTGGTTTTCTACAACACAGAGTTTCTTTCACTCTCACAAGCTCAATATTCAAAGCTTCAGAATTCTCTACCGAATTCTCTCAGTCTAGAGCTTCATTTCTCTTATTTTCGAGCTCTCCTTTATGCACTACCTATAGCTCCTATTTATAGACATAATGGAGCATCAATTCAGTTATTAACTACTACCTAACTCTAGGCTCCAGTTGGTTAATAGATTCCAACTGTAAATCCGTTGCAACAACAGTAGAAGAGGCTCCAGTTCAACTGTTTTTATGATTGGCTAAGATTGTCCAATTCTTCTTCAAGAATCAATTTTTCTTTACAATCTTCTTCCTGATTCTTGAGTAGAATTTTCAGACCAATTTCAAGTTCACAGAAACCTTCCTCCAAGTCTTCATCTTCCTCTCCATTCTTATCCACCTCTACCTGCTTATATGCCTTTTTCAGAATTTCGGCTTCGTTTGATGCATCCATGTCTGATTCATCCTTTAAAGCTTCGTCCAATTCAAGATTGCCGAGGCGTGCCATTATATTTTCCCCCACAGGTTGAAGTCATTCTTTCCATCAAATTCTTCAATTTCAAACTTAGATGTAGACTTTGTGAGAGCAAGAATCTGGCCAAGAAACTTCTTTCACTAGTTTGTACAGCCAACTATCAAGAAAATTTGAGGACATACCTTCAGACCTCTTCAATTCTTCTCTGCAGATTTTGAAAAAACCAGGCTCTGATACCACTTGTTGGGGATTTATCTTCCCCCAGCTCAATCAGATTCAGAAGACCAGCAAGAACAACAATTGCAAAATTACAGGAAGAAAAATAAACCAGCAATATAGCAAGTAATAAACTGAAGAACAGATGTAGAAACAGGAAGGGAACTTCCTTCCTCAAGCCTCTTTATTCACACAAGAAGACTTACATTCATTTACATTGAATCAATCACCATCTCAGGTAATTCATCGTACAAAATCAGATTCTAAAACTTCTACAGAAAGATTTTTACTAGATTGATTTCACAGAGAATTTACTCTCACAATCTCACTTTCTCTATCTGATTTTCTACAACACAAACTCTTTCACTCTTACAAGCTCAATATTCAGAGCTTCAAAATTCTCTACCGAATTCTCTCAATCTAGAGCTTCATTTCTCTTATTTTCGAGCTCTCCTTTATGCACTATCTATAGCTCCTATTTATAGACATAATGGAGCATCAATTTAGTTATTAACTACTACCTAACTCAAGGCTCCAGTTTTTTAATAGATTCCAACTGTAAATCAGTTGCAACAACGGTAGAAGAGGCTCCAGTTCAACTGTTTTTCTGATTGGCTAAGGTTGTCCAATTCTTCTTCAAGAATCAATTTTTCTTTACATTTATGTTTGGTTTTCTCTCACTTTCTCTTTACGTTTCCTCTCCTTTTTCACCCAAATCTGTTTCTCGTCATTGGGGTTTGTGTTGCCTAGTGTTGAGTGAGAGTCGGTGAATTATATTGAATGTAATTGTACGACGTTTTCAAAGTATGAAAACTACGTTGTTTTAAAAAAAAAATTGCATTTTAATTTTTGACCCCACGATACAAAAAGTCTGGCTCCACCCGTGTTGACAACCTTGGTTAGAACCATATAAGCTTATGGCTGATTCCACTTTTGACAATAGGTTTGCAATTTAGCCAAGTCTTTCTAGATGTCAACTGATAATCTACCACAGAAAAGCTACTTCATAATAAGTACTCGGTGATGGAACTGATAATGCTTTCAAAATGCTGCATTCATGAGTATGCTTTACAAGAGGTGACAAATTGGGTCCGGTATGAGCAAGCTTTTCGCCACTGGTTCGGCCTTTTTTCTATTTTGGTTCTCAGTTATGTTGTTGGAAAAAAAGAAGACGCAAAAAGTGGTCTGGGGACCGACCAGGTTCAGTTCAAGTGAATCGACCAATGACACTGCCCATCGTGGGCCTTGCACGGTTTGTCCTGGTTTGCACCACTAATGTGGACATTGATACTAGAAACATCAAACTAAGATTTATTTTAATTAAATTTATGGTCGACTATAAGAATTTTTACCATTTCACGATTCTGTTAATTGCTAGATTAATTAGAGGCGACTAGAAAAATAAAAAGAAAAAATGAGAAAGCATTGTAAAATCTAACCATCCCACAAGAAAATTACAAAAGTGATTGACAACTCATAAACCCAGACAGTATAACAGCACACGTGAATGGCTTTTATATGGTTAAAACCAGTGAATTGCAAGAGCAATTAAATATGCATACAGTTATTCCAATCCAAATCATGTAACATTGTAAACTTTTAAACGAGGCTCTACCAAGAACATGTAACATTTTCACTGTTACTGCCCTTTTTGTGTCCTCTTCTTTTGCTATTCTGAGTTCTACAAGTGATGGGAACCGCTGCAAAACGATCATGTTATGTTAAACATGTCTTCGTTTTGTCATAAAGAGATAAAACTGGAAGAAGATATAAGTTCGTGTTATGATTTGATAGGAAAGAGTAATCAAATATGTTGAAGACTAGATTTAAATAATCTGCCTATCTAGTAGTTTAAGTTTTTAGATATGATGATTCTACGTGGCATTAGAGTAAACAACATCTTGAGTTCGAGTCTCACTACTACCATTTATACAAAATCTGATGAGAGAATATGTATCTAGTATGCAAGTGAGGGGGTATGTTGAAGACTAAATTTATCCAGAGACGAGCTATGACACGATCATGAGGATCAGACGGGAGAAGGGAAGGGCCATTAACCCAAGATTCATCAATGTCTTGCACATTGACAAGTGACTCACAAATAGTCTTATTGTCGTGAACCAGAACTGGGATTTTCTTGTGCACAGGATTGGTTTTAAGGAGTAGCTGGCTTTTGTTAAAGACATCCTATCAACAAACTCATAGGGCAATTCAAGCTCAATCTGTATATGGGCTTGCCCCTTGCTCCCACAAGCTTTACATTACTTGCTGCCATTGAAGATTTTTCAGTAACTAAAAATTAGCAGTTTTTCTTCTGATATATGGTTCAAGACTCGAAGCTAGATCTATATTGTATATTTCTTGGTAAGAAAGATGTGATTCACTGGAAAAATATGGCAACATGTGAAATTCAAGATCTAAGATATGAGACTTTATTATAAAATAGCCATGATCTGTCTTTAGTATAGCAAGTGGAGCATAAAGAAATTTTTGCAATATATCACGAGTTTCTCATAATTCCTAGTCATCCTATTATCAGAAATGGTTACAGTAAAAGCTGTCAATCAGGCTGGGTTGGTTGCATAGGTATGAAATGACCCGCATACCGGCCTAGACCAGTTCAGGACTCAGCCCACCATATTTCTCTGCGGTCAGTCCCAAGGTGGGACAGGCTTGTGGGAAGAATGTATTACTGTATTGAAACCTTTTATTTGGTACTTAGTACCAAGAGTGTTTACTGTATCAAGTCATACAATTGACACAAAATTCTCTTCTATCAAGAAAGGAACCAACTCAGCTGCATGTCGCTTGTAAAGAACGTATTAATTGAGTCCTTAACTTGTCCACTTTCTTTTTCTAGTACAAGAGTCTAGTAATAACTCATCGAATCATCCTTGATGAAACTGTAACTTATTTTGAGTCATGTTACTGATTCTTCTGATTTTTGAGGTACAAAAGATGTATAGGAAGTATCAACCTTTCTAAAATTTGGCAGATGCTCTTTTTCGACTATCTAAACTGAATTTGTAGCTTAATTTTATTACTGAATAAAAGTTCTCAACCTTTTTCTTTTTTGGTGAATAGCAACTTGGACTAATCCTCTATTCATCTAAGGACAAGATTTTGATTAAGCTCAGTGGCTGATAATATTGGTCTAATCAAAGAGGCACATATCTTTTATTTCACAAAACACCTGCTCAAATTCCACAAGAAAAGAGAAACAAAAGAAAGTTGAACAGATTATCTTTCAGAAAGATGAAAATAAAATCTCACTTTTTGTGATACTGATAGGAACTTTTTTTTGCCAAACATGCTCAAAGCATTCTTGAACACGTGACATAAAAATCAGTATCTTCTCGTGCTATTGTTCAATTTTAAGCAGAAGCTCTTTTCTCCTTGGGTGTCGACATTGTGTAAAGTTCTACGAGCTTCTGAGCTTCCGGCAGAACATCCTTAACAGCATTGTCTGAACCTAACCTCTCAGCCCATTCCACCAAGCCAGGAGTCTTAGTTTCATCAAGCCACTTTACACCAGTCATTATCTCTGTAGCCTTAACCCATCCCAAGTAGCAACCTAGTGTAATATCAAGGTAACCAACATTTTCTTCACCAAAGAAAGCTTTTCCTTTGCTACACTTACCAAAAGCCTCCTCTAACAAAGCCAAACCTTCGAAAATCTTCTCCATAATTGAAGCTCTTGCCTCGTCTCCGTGTGCTGCTCCTAGCTCCTTCAACAATGGAAACCACTGGAACCATTTCAAGAATGTTTAATTACAACCATTTACATTCATTCAAAAATTTTGAATACAAATTGATTACAGACTGCACTGTTTTGTCTTTGTTTCTTGACTCTGAAAACACAAAAGCAGAAACAATCTGAAGTCTTTTTTCCCAGAAATTTAAAGTCAGCCACATGAATTTTTATCCTCTACTTGTATTGGTGGGTCATCTTGAAATATCAACGTTTAGTCCAAGTCTTATATTTTATTTATTTTCTAATGCGGGATCTTACCCTCAAACAGTCCATTAGTATATCTACAGAAAGCTTTACAGATTTAAAGCAACTAGATCTTTGACCACCAGTATATACTCACTATGAAATGATTAAAATAAAAATACGAACTGTACCTTATCATCGATATAGGCAGACCAGAAACGGGCTATGGCCCGATCATACGGATCGGTCGGGAGGATGGAAGGACCACTAGTCCAGGTATCTTCAATGTATTGAATAATGATAAGAGACTCGCAGATAGGCTTGTCATCATGGATAAAAACTGGGACTTTTTTGTGAACTGGATTTGTCTCGAGGAGGAGTTCACTTTTGTTTTGCAGATTCTCTTGAATGAACTCAAATTCAACAGATTTCAGCTTAAGGGCCATTTGAACCCTTGTTGTAAATGGGCTTGCCCACAATCCTAAAAGCTTTGCATTTGACATATCCAATTCTCAAAAGCTAGAAAGTTTCAGTAATTCTGAAAATAAGCTAGATTTTATGTATGAAAACTAGTTTTCTTGATGTTAACGAATGATATCTGATCTTAAATTAACAGCATACTGCAAAATGGTTTGGACCGAGTATAGGTTAATTATTGTGGCTTTTTTTATTTTAGTGGTGACGATAGAAAAAAGTTGACTTTCCTGCTGGTAATGAAGCATAAAAGATATATTATAATACCATTGAGATAATTTGTGATTTGCATTTCTATTCAACATGATCTTAGACACAGATGCAGGATGCTGATAAGCAACCAAAATTCGTCTCTCACGCGTGTAATTAAACAAAGCCAATTAGTTCGAGCAGCTTAAGTGTATGAAGTTGACACGAAAACTAGTTTTATTTTCAATAATTTTAAGGTTGTTTATATAATTCTTCTTTATTACTTGGTTCAATTCATTACGACACCTACTCAAAGTCAAAAGCAACTAAATCCTCTAGGAACCACAAGGGATCGGGTTAGCAGCCATTACATTTTAGTAAAACCTGTCTCGACCATGTAAGTCGTCATTTCCTTAATTTATTATTAACTGTAGTCATCGCTACATATCATGTCACTTGAGTTGGGTCAGTAGCATAGTGATCCAGAATAGCCCGCTTACCGGCCTGAACCAACCATGGACCTGGCCCACCACATTTCTCTGTGGACAAATGTATAATATTTTTCTAAAAACCTTTTTCAGACCGGTTCCGGGAATCTCAGGCGGGTCAATCCCGATTCGTTGCAGCGCCGCACATTTTGGCACTACTAGTTGCGCGGGGACCCCCGGGGGGGGGGGGGGGGATGCTGTATGTATCTATCTGTATTGGAGCACAATTTTTGCTGAAATTGATACTACAAATTTTCCGATAATTCTGAAACCTTAGCACTAAGGTGTTCTAGAACTCAGCTATAAACTATCTTATTCTAATTGAATTATGAATGTTAAACCATAATAATAATTAAAAAAAAAAAATCCAAACTGAGATTAACTTCGCCAAATAGCTTGCAAATTTTGGTGCATCGATTGTTGATGACACAAGCTTATAATTGGACTAGTCCTCTGTTCATAGTTGCATACAAGGACAAGATTTTGATACCTTAAATTTTGCTAAGGTCCCGCTCAAGTTCTACAAGATAATCCCTCACACAAAATAGGATTCTCAGAGCACGTCTTGACAGCACGAACCAATGTCTTCCCATGATATAGTTCAGTAGTAGGCATTTTCAATCTGAAGCAGCTTCTCCCTTGGCTTTGGACATTTTTTTTTTTTTAAAGTTCTACAAGTTTCTGAGGTTCTGGCAGAACATCCTTAACAGTTAACAGCAATGTCTGAACAAAACCTTTCAGCCCATCCCATCAAGCCAAGAGGGTCTTGGTTTCATCAAGCCATTTTATACCATCCATTCTCTCTTTAGCCTTCACTCATCCCAGGTAGCATCCTAGTACAATGTCAATATATCCAACATTATCTCCACCAAAGAAGGTTCTCTTTTGATACACTTAACAGAAGTCTCCTCTAACAAAACCAACCTTGAAATCTTCTCCAAAATTGAAGCTCTTGACACGTCTCCCCCTGCCCTTGCAAGCTCCCTGTGCAATGCAAACCACTGGTAAAATTTCAAGAATATTAGATTACTACCATGCAAAAGAAAAGAGAAAATAAGCCTCTTGTTACATTCATTATAGAGATTTTAATGAGAATGGGGCAGCATTAGTTCCTCTGTGCCTCCTGACCGTGAAAAGAATATTGTTGTGGTTTGATCCAAATTCCATGTGATTTGGTATTTGGATGATTTGAGGAAGTCTAAAATACTTGGATTTGAAGAATCCTAGCTCGTGGAGATCAAATTTCATTGATAATTATGAGGTTGACTTGGAAAAGGATTCTTGGAAGGCTAAAGGCAAGTTTTTGAAGTTTAATCTCGAGAAACAGATGCCAAGGCGCCACGAACAATTTTGGAGCAGAAGTGCAGGCGCCTGGGCGCTGGCAGTGGGCGCCGGCCTCTCTGGCCAAAATTTATATGCCGGGCGCCTAGTTGCTCGGGCTGCGTAAACAATAGGGACTGCTAGTTTTTCTTGATTTTTGGGGCTTCTATTCCATCTTGGACTCCAATAAGATGTTCTATATATATTATCACATTGTATCTCCTGAAAGGAAAATGTTGGCACAATGATGCTATGGCCTTTGGGCTCTATTATGCTGGCCCAGCTGGATATTAAATCTCAGCCCACTATCTGTCGATTTACTTAGTGGAATAAAAACTAGAGATGGCAAAAAAACTCGCCCCGGGGGCCCCACCCCGACGGGTTGGCGGGGCGGGGCGGGGCGGAGTGGGGATTGCCGCCCCGCCTCGAGTCGCGGGGCGAGGTGGGGCGAGGGTGCCCCGCCCCGCCCCGCCCCGCCTCGTTTAGTTAAAAATAAAAAATAAAAAAATTGAACGTTGTTTATTTAATTTTGGACATTATTTGTTTTCATTATTTGGTTTGGATATTGATGTAATTATTTTAAATATTATTTGCTTTGGATTATAAAATTTTGAATTGTATTTAATTGGAAATTTTTGGTTAAAAAAAAACTAAATAGGGCATTAAACGGGGCAAAAATCCGCCCCGTCAAAGGCGGGGCGCGGGGCGGGATGGGACGGGGGCTGGGGTTGGCGGGGCGAGGCGGGGGTGCTCCGCCCCGTTGCCATCACTAATAAAAACGTGTTGGTCTAGCAAGCTGAAAATCATGTTTTGCTCTTTACCTATTATTTGGACGCTTGTGATGTCACCACGTGTCGCCTCCAACTCCGTTGGATTGACGACTGTTGAGTGACTCACTTAAAAGGGTCCTAGGGTTTGAGACTCTCACTTTTTCTCTCTTGGCTTCGAGATCCTTTTTCTTTTGTTCTCTCTGCTGCGTCGTTTCCTTTGAGTTTCTTCTCTTTTCTGATTTTCACTCAATAGCTTGTAAATCTTGTGTGATTTCATTGTTTGAGTGTGGGTTCTTGTGTGAACCGTGTATAGTGAAGAGAGATTCCAATTTTGTGTAATAATCGGCCTTGACTGAGTGTCATCCTTTTGTATCTTTACTTTGGGTTATGATTCGAGCATAGTGGTGTTCTCTCTTGTGTGATTGAAGCACTGACTTAGGGAGTTTGGCCTGTGGGCTTGCTATAAAAGATAAGTTCAATGTCACTGTTCTCCCTTTTGCATTTCTATTCGATTATTTACTGTTTGTAGTTTCAACTCTATTTTTCAATTTCTTGCATATGTTATTGTTGATTTTGTGAGCTAATTGTTTTATCTCCTCCCAACATTTCCATATTGTAACATTCATATATTATTCTTTTCATTTTCAACAATATATTGAGAGTTTAGATTTCAATTGAGACTATTGAAATCTTGAATTGTAAACACAAAACTATTGATTATAGTGGATTGTTCTCCTCTACCGTGGGTTTTTCCCGAATTGGGTTTTCACGTAAATTCTTGTGTTCTTGTTTTCATCTTTATTTCTTCATTATTTGACATATCTTGCGATCAGTTTCATAACAAATACGACAACAAAAACTAATACCTTTTCCAAATAAATAGGGTGAGCTATATGAATCTTTTTCCTCTACTCTGTTTGAAGATCTAAAGCAAAGTAGAAACTAGTTCCACAGCAACTACCACAGGCCATTTTAGTTTTGGTTTACACTGAAAAGAGTAAAAGAGAAACTGAACCTTTAAGCACACCTTATCATCAATATAGACAGCTCAGATAGCCCGATCATTTGGATATTAAGGGAGCTGGATGGATGGAGCATCAATATGTTTCATTGACTTAATCATGTGGGTTGGAAAAATATGTGCATCGGCATATTTTTTATTTAACTGATGTTAATTATTTATTGATTGGCTGTCATATTTCAAACAAATCTTCCATCTTCTCTCTTTTATGTTCTTTAATCTTAATTTTTAGCCGATATAATCTCTAATATTCTGATTTCTGGGACTTTTAGTATTGAATACTGATAAGGGATTCGCAAATAGACTTGTCCATATTCCTAAAAGATTTGGATCATTTTGTGGCACATCCAATTATAAGAAGCTAGCTGTTTAAGAAATTTTCAAACCAAGATCTTATGGATACTGTTTATTCAAGAAGAGATCTCGTCATAAATGCTAGAAAAGAGTTGACTTTCCCTATAAAAATCCCATTGAGATCATATCTATACGATTTTAATCTTATTATTTTTGTAAAATAAGATTCCAACTCGGCAAGGTATATTGTATATAATATATTTGTCTACCATTTTATCAAACATTATTTTTTTACGATAAACAATTTTCATCACATATTCACCCAATAAAATATTCTACACACAAACCAATAAAGTTATTTTAAATTTCAACCACACATTCTCCAAAAACTATTATTCATTACACCACTCTTCTCCCAATAATGGGAGACAAAGGGTGTCTTAGCCTTTGTTTGGAGCTCATTTTCCAACTTCAAAGTAGAAAAAAAAATGACCGTTTGTTGAGAAAGTGGGACCCAAAAAAAAAAGGGTAAAAAATGGTGGCTGCATTTGGAGTATAATGGTCAAATAATGTATTTTTTTGATGGGATGGGCTTAGTAAAATGAATAAAAATTTACTGCAAACTATTTTGACTCGCAATGTTACATGCACACCACTGAGCTAAAGGACACGAGGTTGAAGATACACCACTATTTTGTTCTCCCTCTGAATATTAGGTGTTGAAAATACAATTTAAGATTTTCTTGTTTCAAACGTTAGGACAAAATTGTTTTTGTCCCACTTTAATGTCTGTGTTGAATGTCAATGAAAATATATTTATTGCGAAAATTGAATATCCAAATGTTAAAAAGATTAAATTACTACACAAAATACTTATTCAATCTTGCAAGACTCAACTAGGGACATTTTATGTCTTTCTTTTCTATCATAAGATTGCTCACATTTTTTGCTAATAAATTTGATTTGATAAACAATAATGTTTTTAAATTAGGTTGTTTATTATTTGAGACCAACTTGATTCATTTTATTAATGTAATCTGATTACGTTAACAATCATGCCTAAATTTTTATTATATTTGACTCTTAGTTAAGTTCTCGTTCGGTAGGGATTAAAATTCAATTAAAATTAAAAATATGGTCGTTATTGGGTCTCAATCGTCTAATAAAAGTCAACGGCTAGTTTTTCAATTTTAATCTGATTTTAATCCCTACCGAACGAGCCGTAAACCATTAAATTCATGTCAAAGTTAAAAAGTTCTCAAATATAAAATAAATATACGCGATAATTCCTTAAAATTAGAGCAAACAAAATTTTATGTAAACCGTTTTGAGTCCATCTCATCCAAATGAAGACTGTTTATTGCTTTAGCGGCTATTTTTGGACAATATGACTCTCTTTGATTACGCACAACATTTGGCATCTACCTTTTATGGATAGGACTATTGGAACAACGTGATAACGTGACAAAAAATAAAAGAGAATCTTGGTTTAAAACACTGAAATTCATTTAACTTTTGGCAAAATTTTGCCGCATAAAGTTAAGTGATCAAAATAAACACCAGGATCAACATAAAACTTCACTAAAAGTTCAGTACCAGAAAGTCAAACAAACAGTGAAGAAGACAGTCCAATAAATGTCATAATGTGTACATTTAGTATTATCACCAACAATCACCCACTTTATCTTATCTTACACACAGTTATTTGTCCACACATACATCTTTTCCATTCTAGCCACTTTCATCCACTGAGATTTTGGGCATAGACAAGTCAATCAAGTCTTGAATTATTGCTCAACTTGACTGAAAAGTCATCTCCTATTTATATATAAATTTAGCTTTCAGGTTTAAGTGCATTGATTAATGGAAAATTCAAATCCCAGTGAGTTGCTTTCTGGTTTCTTGTCGAAAAGGGTATGAAATTTCAGTGGCTTCTGGAAGGATGTATGTATATTTTATTGAACCCCAGCTTTTTCTTCATTGAAGATAAGGGGTTTTTTTTTTTTTTGAAGAGTTGCTGCATGTAATTATTGTCATATTATCTTTCTGGGAAAACAGTGGAAATGAATAATAAAATTCTCTCAGTATTTTGTATACTTCTCTTGTTCTCTTATCCGTCTTGCGCATTGCCCTTGTGCACTGACTTGAGTAAGTGTGTGTGTGGGTGTGAATTCTTGATTCTTTAACGTCGTTTTCGAGTTATAAGTACTTGGAGAGAACTCGTCTTTAAAACCGGCTTGAAAGGGTAGGGTGCTTGATGTGGTGATCAATGTGCACAGTAGACTTTCCACGAGGGATGCGAAATTCAAAACTAACCATGGTTCATTATTTCAATTCGGTGATCCTATGGAACCATTTTTCTACTAGAAATAGTGCCACATCGAGGTGTCTTGTGAGACGGGATGTCTACTGTGATACCACTGTCTTGTTCTTGGTAAAACTCACCCTTAAAAGTGGTTCGTAAGGAGGGTGCTCAAAGTGATTATAAACTCGCGAAACCATGTAAGATTTGGGAGTAATTGCTACATTTTACTAAATTTTCTTTGCTTTGTTTGTACTTGACATATACAGGAGCACCTACAACTCCAAAGAGCAGTTTATCATTCTGTCCATATAATGGAAAATCCTGCTGTAATCCATCAGAAGATCTGGCGTTGCAGAAGAGGTTCCAGGCCATGAACATTTCTGATACTGCCTGTGCCTCAGCTGTGAAATCAATCCTCTGTGCAGTAAGTTGTTAATTTATAGATCAGCACTTTGTAATCCATTTTTCTTTTTCTTTTTTCTGAAGCTTATGAATAAAAAAAAGGCTATGTTCTTCAATATATTGCACAAAAATGTTGATAATCATGCCTGCCTGTTATGGAAAATGGATATTTAGGTACATAATTAAATCTGAATTTGATGAAAAGTTCAACATAAAGTGGACTGTTAGTTCTAATTGCCTAATATTAATTCTTTTGTTCGAAATCTGAGTATAGTTCCACAGATTTTTGTTCGACAAAGCTGAATAAAGATTAAAGTTTTAATTATATAGCCGATTAAGAATTAGGCAAATATTGCTGAGTTACTATGCTTCACAACGATAATGGTTCTATCATCTATGAGCACGAGATTGGAACCATTCAAATTAATATATTTTTGAAGAGATTTATCATTATGTGGTCAAAAACAGAGTTTCTGCTTATTCTTCATAAACTATTTTTCTTCTTCTATTCTCCTGATATTCTTGTACCGAGGCTTTGTAGTGTGTACAATTTTACAGTAAAAGTGTGATTCGTTTTATTAAACCCTTTTTCATATTCCGATCAAAAACTTAATTAACTTTTTAGAGATTATTTATGAAGGCTTTATCTTTGCAGACTTGTGATCCATTCTCAGCAGAGTTGCTTAAGGTAAAATCGGATCCTCGTCCTGTTCCAATCCTTTGCAATTCGACTGCTGGCACAGCTGTCTCATCTTTGTCAGATAACGACTTTTGTTCAACAACATGGAATTCTTGTCAAAATGTACCGATCCTGAATTCTCCCTTTGCCCCTTCATTACGAAGTAAGGCTCAAGTGCCACAAAATGCCAGCATATCCAAACTCACTGACCTCTGGCAATCAAAATCTGATTTTTGTAATGCGTTTGGTGGTGTCACGGATGAGATTTCCCTTTGTTTTAACGGTGAAGCAGTCTTTCTCAACAAAACCGACACTTTGCCTCCACCAAAAGGCTTGTGTTTGGAGAAAATTGACGATGGATCTTATCTTAATATGGTGGCTCATCCAGATGGTTCCAACCGGGCTTTCTTTTCTAACCAGGCAGGGAAAATTTGGTTGGCCATGATTCCTGATCAGGATTCAGGAGAGGTAATGGGACTTGATGAGTCGAGTCCATTTGTAGACTTAACAGATCAAGTTCATCTTGATACTAGTTTCGGGATGATGGGAATGGCTTTTCATCCAGACTTTGCAAAAAATGGCCGTTTTTTTGCATCATATAATTGTGACAAAGAGAAGTCTCCAGGATGTGGTGGAATTTGTGCATGTAATTCGGATGTAGGATGCGACCCCTCGCAGTTAGGTTCTCTCGATTCAGGACCGCATTGCAAATATCAGACCGTTGTTTCAGAGTTTACTTCTAATGGAACTGCTGCAAATCCATCGATGGTATACCTTTTCTCTCCTTTTTGTGTTTAGAAACGAATCTTAGCAATTCTTTCTAAGCTCAAAAGTTACCTTCAAGAGTATGCAGTGACATACTTCAAAGAAGTTATTTTTAAGAGCCAAACATTTAGTGTTCACCTGATTTTAGTAATATACGATTTCTAGGCTGAAAAGGCCAGGCCATTTGAAGTAAGAAGAATATTTACAATGGGGCTTCCGTTTGGAGCAAATCATGGTGGCCAAATACTTTTTGGGCCGGAAGATGGATATCTATACATCATGATGGGAGATGGTGGAAGCAAAGGAGATCCCTATAATTTTGCACAAAATAAGAAGTCATTGCTCGGAAAGATAATAAGGCTTGATGTGGACAATATACCAAGTAAGTTTTGACACCTGTACATTGTTAAGGTGGAATGTACCATAGTAAATAGTATTAAGAAAGAAAAAAAGTTAAAAAAATCTTGTTCATTATGCTATCCAGTATCCAATTCTTCATACAAAAATCTATGTTTCTGCTATACAAGTGTAGTTCTATACTTACAATCCCAATTGCATAAAACTTAATATGTCCATTGAATGTTTCTCTTAAATTCTTTTATGCATGATTTATTCTTGTTTCTACATGGTTCTGATTTTCAGGTGAAGAGGAGATAGTTAAACTTGGTCTGTGGGGAAACTATTCTATCCCACGGGATAATCCTTATTCCGAAGATAAAGAATTGGGGCTGGAAATTTGGGCCCTTGGTTTAAGAAATCCGTGGCGTTGTAGCTTTGATTCAGAAAGGCCTTCCTATTTTCTCTGTGCTGATGTTGGACAGGTTTTGGAGATTTCTAGCCAGTTTCTTCAATTCTTTAAATAAATGTGCTTACTGATAGGATAAATGCTTGGTTTAAATTTTGCAGGATCAATATGAAGAGGTAGACATCATATCGAAGGGGGGAAACTATGGATGGCGTGTTTATGAAGGTCCTCTTGTTTTTAAACCTCAGCAAACTCCAGGGGGAAATACTTCTGCTAATTCCATCGATTCAATCTTGCCCATAGTGGGATATAGTCATTCAGAGATAAATAAACTAGGATCTGCAGCAATATCAGGAGGATATTTCTACCGTGCCAAGACTGATATGTGCACATACGGAAGGTAATACACAATTCTTTCTTCATTAGTTCATAAAATCTAGAATATGTTTTGTTGGACAGTGTGGAGCTTAATCATATTGATCACTTATCTTCTCAAATTCTGATCGACCTATTATCTATTCAGGGGCATATTCGCATTATATATTTGTATTAGGCCGATCTAAAATTTTATAGTAGGACCACATTCTGTGAGACACTTTGAGAGGCATGAGATCACTATACTACTCTTCTTATGCATAGTTAAAACCTGCAACAGCGAGTTAATATTTTCTGTGAATCTTTGTGTCCTTTGCTTTTATCTTAATTGTTCTCTATTTTTGCTACTGAAGCTGGAATTGGGGTTTTAATGCTAACCTTGAACGATTATATGCAGTTACTTGTATGGAGATTTATATGCCAATCATATATGGGCAGCATCAGAAACTCCCCAAGACAGTGGAAACTTTTCTACAACAGATATCCCTTTCAGCTGTGCTCCAGATTCTCCTGTCAAGTGCAGCTCAGTGCCTAATAGCAATCTTCCTGCTTTAGAATACATTTTCTCATTCGGAGAGGATAACAGGAAAGATGTTTTCATTTTAACACAAAGTGGAGTGTATCGAGTTGTTCGTCCAAGTCGTTGTAATTATAAGTGCTCAAAAGAAAGGGTAATATCTACACCTAGTCCTCCTCCCCCGGCTCCTTCTCCAGCTCACCTTACTACTCCATATTTCAAATTTATGATTATCAGTGTAAGTTTGCTTTTACTAGGATTTCTTTTGTAACATGAATAGTGTTGCTTTCTCTAATATGAGACAATAGTATTGACTACCAATTTTATAAATTCCTCCATCAGCTAATCTTGTCTCTGGGTGAACATCAGTAGTTTACATGAATATTGGGGTAGGCTACATATTTTTTTTTTTTTCAACTCCATTTGATTAATTGTTATTACTAGAATATTTTAAGCAATTAGATCCTTAACAACTACAATAGATTGTGTTAGTTTTGGTCTTCTTACCCCTTCCTCTTCTGAATTCTATCGACATTGCATCACTCTTACGAAATGGACCTCTTTGAAGTCTATGAAAACATGTCACAACCATCTATTCTTAAGAACAAAGAGTTGGGCGGAAAAAGGGGGAGAGCTCTCCGTTCCTGGTGCTGAAATCTCTCAATAAAGCAGCTAGGCCATTTTCCTATCTCTAAAGGGGCTTTCTCCATTCCCTTGTTTTATCCACATCTGAATTCCTCTACATTTGTTATTACAATCGAGAGAATGAAGAATTGAATTGGAGGATATTATTCATCTCAAATGAAGAAGTGAAAAGTCTGTACACTAAATAGACAAGGAAATGAAAAATGGCAAGAAAATCCAGCTAGCAAACCAACTATCCAGCTGGCAAACT
Source organism: Fraxinus excelsior (assembly GCA_019097785.1). Classification (NCBI taxonomy): domain Eukaryota; kingdom Viridiplantae; phylum Streptophyta; class Magnoliopsida; order Lamiales; family Oleaceae; genus Fraxinus; species Fraxinus excelsior. The sequence goes on from CM032640.1 coordinate 6,374,150, forward strand.
AACTCACTCCTACATGAGCTGAAATGAAATAAAACGATGGTCGTAATACGCCCCCTCAAGATGTGCTATAAATGTTCTTCACACACATCTTGGACATTAATGGAGCAAGTGTTGATGCAGGTAAGGGTTTAGTGAATACGTCTGCGAGTTGATGATGTGACATGATTGGAAGCAATTTAACTACCCCAGCAGTAATTTTGTCTCGAATGAAGTGGCAATCAATTTCTATCTGCTTTGTTCACTCGTGAAAAATTGGGTTATTTGCAATCTGAATAGCAGCAAATTATCACAATAAATCACTACAGGATAATTGTCTTCAACCAAAAAATATGTCAGCAGTTGCTTGATCCATATAATTTCACTAGTTGTAACTGCAAGGGCCCTATATTTTGCCTTAGTAGATAAACGCGAGATGGTAGGTTGGTGTTTAGATTTCCAAGCAACCAACGAATATGCAGAACCCAATAGTAGACTTTCGTGTATCAAAGCATGAGCCCCAGTCAGCATCAGAAAAAGCTCGAATTTTGACAGGCATAATAGGAGCCAAAGAAAAAAGGATTCTTTGGCCAGGACTTCCTTTTAGGTAGCGAAGCAAGTGATGAACAACCTCGAGATGAGGTAGCCTTGGTTGAGACATATATTGACTTAATTTGTGTACTGTGAATGCGATGTCTGGCATAGTGAGGGTTGGATATATCAACCTTCCAATGAGTTTTCTGTATTGTGATGCGCCTGGCAGTAAGTCACCTTCATGTAAGCCGAGTTTAATTCTTGAATCCATAGGCTATTAGCAGGCTTGCAGTCCAAATAGCCTGCATCTTCAACCAGCTGTAAGGTGTAATTTCTTTATGAGATGACTATCCCTGAAGATGCTCGAGCAATTTCAATCCCCAAGAAGTACTTTAAACACCCCAGGTCCTTAAGTTTAAACTGAGAATTAAGGAACTCTTTCAACTCATTGATAACTTGTATATTAGGTCCAGTGATGACTATGTCATCAACGTACACTAATAGACCTATGAAATTATTTCCTGAACCTTTTGTAAAGAGAGTAATATGCTTTGAATTGGGTAAATCCAATTTGGATGAGAGCACTAGAAAATTTGGAATTCCATTGGCGTGAAGCTTGCTTAAGACCGTACAATGACTTATATAGCTTACATACTAATGTTGTTCCCTGTTTGAAAGGTTTAATAAGGTCATAGCCAAGAGGTAAGTCCATATAAACCTCCTTAAACAAGTCACCATTTAGGAAAGCATTGTTGACATCGAGCTAAACTAAATGCCATTGCTGAGAAGCTACAAGAGTGAGCAGAACCTTGATAGTAACAACCTTAGCCACTGGTGAAAAAGTGTCAAAATAGTCCAATCCCTCTTGTTGAGTGAAACCCTTTGCAACCAAGCGTGTCTTGCGTCTTTCCAAGGTACCATCAGAGTTAAATTTGTTTTTGTAGACCCATTTACATCCCACTGAATGCTTACTAGCAGGTAAAGGCACAATAGACCAAGTATTATTTTGTTCCAATGCCTCTAATTCATTCTTCAAGGCATCTCACCACTGAGGGAACTTTACTGCATGATTGAAGTATTTAGGTTCAGTTTGAGATGAGATGTTCAGTATGAGGTGTCTATGTGGATTAGAAAGATTGTTGCATGAAATGAAACGTCCAATATGGTAAGGAGGGAACACAAGAGAATGTGAGTTATATGGAAGCAAATTACAGTGGAAATCTCTAAGATGAGATGGAGGCCTCGAGACTCTGTGGGATTTTCGAATATTGGAGATAGAAGGTACATTGGACTGAGAATTTTCAATGATGATTGCTTTAGGATGTGGGATTTCAGGAACAGATGGAGAAACATCAAGATCATCAGAAATGGTAACAGAAGTAGGTGTTTGAATATGTGACATATCAGGCGGAACAGATAAAAATGAAGATGGTAAAACTAAATCAAGAAATGGGTCTGGTAATTGGTGAAGTAACAGAATGAAAATAGAATATATCTTCGTGAAAAAAAAACATCCCTAGAAATGAAGATTTGTTTTGAAAAACAACATCAAGGAGTTTGAATCCTTTAACTCCAGGAGGATAACCTAAGAAAACACACATTCTGGCCCTATGTTGAAACTTTGTCCTATGGGCAGTTAGTGTGGAGGCAAAAGCTAGACAACTAAAGACCCTAAGGTAAGAATAATCTGGCTTGTTTTCATATAGTAATTCAAAAGGAGTTTTGTGATATAGGATAGGAGCATGTGTTCTGTTGATTAGGTCTACTGCAGTGGGTACACATTCTGACCAAAAATGGATTGGGATTTTGGATTGAAATAAGAGAGCACGTGCTACATTAAGAATATGTTGGTGCTTGCTCTCAACAACAGACTTTTGTTGAGGCCTTTCAACGCAGCTGAATTGGTGAATAAGTCCTTTTTCAGCAAAGAAGTCCTTGAATGATAACTCATTTGCATTATCAGATATGAAAGTTTTAATGGTAGCATTAAACTGTGTAGTGATCAAGCTGAAAAATTGTTGTACAATCTTTATAGCATCAAATTTATGTCTTAACATATATATCCATGTAAATCTAGAGTGATCCTCCACTAATGTCAAGAAATACCTATAGCCAGAGTGAGAATTCACGTGATATGGACCCTATATATCATAATGCACTAGCTTAAAAACTTTATTTGAAATATTGATGTATGAATCAAAAGGCAATCTCCTTTGTTTTGCTAAAGGACATATGTAACACGGTAAATGCTTATTTGAATGTTCAGAATCATAAAGCAATTGATCCTTCAGTACATCTAATCTTTTGAATGAAAGGTGTCCAAGTTTGTCGTGCTACACATGGATAGAAACTGAATTAACAAAAACATTGGAAATAGAATGACAGATTTTCGTGTTCAGTACATATAGGCCTTGGATGATGGTACCTTTTCCAATCATCCTCTTGGTGGAAATTTCCTCGGATTATGAACTGATCATGGAAAAATTGCACACTGGAGTGAGAACCAGTGGTTAATGAACTTAGTGACAGCAAATTGAACTTAAATTGTGGCACAAATAACACATCACACAGCATCAAATCAGGTCCTAATTTCACATCACCACATAAACGACAGGTATACATGTGTGGTTAGGCAAAGTTATGTTTGAACTAGTGATAGGTCTCAAGTTTGTAAATGCTCCTACAGTAGAACATACATGTCTAGAAGCCCCTGAATCCACAGTCCACATGTCATTTGAATCAAGGTTTTGTTTAACATGTTTAGAGATATATATACCTGCAGCATAAATGGACTCAGCCTTGTCTTGATCAGTTGGAATTGACTGTGACGTGGAAGCTAGGTGAGTAGATAGCATTGTCATCAGGTCTTGGTACTGGTTAGGGCTCAATTTTTGCATAAATTTGTCAACTCCAGTTTGTTGATCCATTGGCTTTTCTTCTATCTATGAATTAACAGAAACTTGATTAACATTGTTATTTTTAGAAAAATGCTAAAAGTTTTTTCTTGGCCTAGACTTAAATCCTGGTGGAAATCCATGGATTTTGTAACATTTGTCAATGGAATGTCTATGATATTTGCAGGGGGTACAATATAGCCTATCCTTCTTTCTGCTGCCAGGTGCACTTCGAAAACCAGAGTTATAACTGTCTCTACCATTATTAGATCTGAAGGCAAAGGCAGCTCCTGCATCTGAAGTAATATCAACTGAAGTTGTGCGTATTTTTCTCTAATTTTCTTCTGGTGAAATTAGTAAGAAAACTTTATTACTTGATGGTACAGGATCCATTAGAAGAATTTGACCTTTCACTTGGGAAAAAGAATCATGTAATCCCATGAGAAATGCCATGATGTACTCCATTTGATAATGCTTGTTCAATTCTTGAACACCACCACAAACACACTTTCCACAGCTACAATTGGGTCGAAAATTAGTCAATTCCTCCCATATAGTTTTGAGTTTGGTGAAAAACACACTCAATGTGTTCTGATCTTGTATCAAATTCATCAGGTTCTTCTTCAATTGGAAAATTCTAGGACCGTTGTTTCGCTGAAATCTTTCGTTGAGATCGTTCCAGATCTCATATGCTGAGGAAGCATAAATCACACTTGCAGAAATATCCTTCGAAACAAAGTTGAGGATCCAGGATATAACCATGTTATTATTCCTAATCAATGAGTTAACTAGATCAACTTCATCAGTTTCTATTTCTTCATGGATCCATCAACAAAGCCAAGTTTGTTCTTGACCGACAACACGATGGTCATCGCGCGACTCCAGGAGCCATAGTTCTCTCCTGTGAGCTGTTGAGTTACCAGCACCAAACCAGGACTATCAGAATGGTGTAGGAAATATGGACTAGAAGGTTCATCAATGACGGATTTGTTTGAAGCATATCATAAATAAGAACTACCTTAAGAAATGATTTGCTCCATTTCGATATGAACAAGGAATTAAGATCAAATTTGAGCTGAAATTGAGTAGAAATCGAGAAAAAAATGATTAGAGAAAGATGATGAACAATGATGCGAACAGAGAGAAAGAGCAAATGAAGGAAATCACGTAGTGCAATTCTCCTCAGAATGCTCTGATACCATATTACAATCGAAAGAATGAAGAATTGAATTGAAGGATATTATTCATCTCAAATAAAAGTCTGTACAATATATAGACAATGAAATGAAAAATGGAGGGAAAATCCAGCTGGCAAACCAACTATCCATATGGTAAACTAACTCACTCCTACATAAGCTGAAATGAAATAAAACGATGGTTGTAATATTCGTCATTCCTCGTTGATAACATATTGTATCTTGACAAGGAATTGCACTTGTGCTAATCTATTAAACCAAAGCATAAACTTTGTTGATATGTGTGAAACCAAAAGCTCACTATCCTAGCACACCAATCCCCAGAATGCAATTAAAAAATGCACATTCTTCCTAAATAGTGAATCATTCTCCTACATCTCTCTCTCGTGTGCTAGTAGCGAGTGATCACCATGAAAATTTCCTCTATTTGCCTTTCTTCACTTCTCCTCATTTTCCCCTGCTTAATTTTCTCCCAAACCTGTCAAAACGAAACTGTGGCAAAATCCCAATAAAGTATCCATTTGGCTCTGGCCCTGGATGTGGTGATCCACACTTCCAATTTTATGTAACCTGCAATGGTCAGCAGCAACTTACATTCACCACCCACAGAGGTTGCTACACCATAACCTTTATTGATTATAATCACCAAATCATTTACGTCACTGATCTATCCATGTCAACATGCGCCTGCACACAGCTAAGCAAAGGCTTTAGCCTCGACTGGAACTCGCCTTTCAGCTTCAGCGATGACACTATTTTTACACTTCTTGATTGCTTGACGAGTTCTTTCCCGATATACAAGTCCATTGCTGATTACAACAATTCGACTTTCCCTCTTTGTGATTTTAAGGGAGATTTTTTTACAGCCTTTTGTATTCATGTGAAGCAATCAACAGGATAAGTCTCCCAATTTCAACATGCTGTGTGTATACACTAGTGGATCTTGGTCTTTCTTTTGAAATGGATTTGTAAAAATTGCATTGCACTTCATATTCTGCGCTGTATGGATTCAATGGACAGGAATCTAATCCTCAGGGATGGCAATATGGGTGGCACTGAAATATAAATTTAATTTTGATAATGATTATCATGTGATTTGCTCTAGCTATGAAAAGAGTATGGAGTCTGTGGATATAATAATGGACAGTCATTTCTTTGCAACTGTCATGGCGGATTGAATACAACAACAGATTATTTCTATGGGGATTCTGGGAGCCATAGTTCAAAATTTGCTCCCCGAAAATCAGGTAACAACGTTGAACTGACTCATTTAAAAAAACTCAAGATTTAGATAACCACATCTTTGGTACGAATGCATTTTGTTAGGATTGATACCACTTGTTGTGACACCAATCAATGGATTGAGATGTTGAAGTTATATGACAAATTAATAAAGTATGTGATCAAGAACAAAAGAATAATAGAAGACAAGAATATGACAGATGAATTAGAAGATTTTATTGCATCAAGAATAATGGGGAAGAGAGAAAAATATTACAATGATCCTAAAAACTAGTAATTATAAATCTCACATTATATAATTGTATAGAAGATCCTAGTATTTATAGAAAACATGTAGAGGACGTCCAAGACCTCTTGGTAGATTTGTTGATAAAGTATGATGCCAAAAAACTGAGTCCAAAATAAAGTAAGAAAAGAAAAAAGCAAAAAAACTCATTCGGGCCGGAAAACTTGCCGTGAGCCTGACCCGGCCCGGGCCTTAGCGCCTAGACGTCGGGGTTGCTGCTTCATAATTTATTGTGGCTCCTTGGCGCTCGTCTCTTGAGTTAATGCTCCAAAAAGTGTCTTTTGCCATCCAAAAGTCCTTCTTCAAGTCAAACTCTTAATTATTATTGAAATTTGATCTTCATAACTTGACATATGACTCCAATAGTATTCCAAACTTGAATTCTTCATGACGTGCATTTCAATTAGAATTCTTCAATCACTTCAACAAAGGAATTCGGATCACACCCAAATTCCAACACATTTTTTATTGAAGACCTAACATGGGCACAAATTTCAGCTAAAGTTGAAATCGGTAAATTCCATCTTTGAACTACCTTATATGAAAGTTTAAGCTCCAAGAAATGGGACAATTTATTTATTTAAATTTAGTTTCACCACAACCCATTGCTTGAGGGAAAAAAAATAATTTATTTTATTAAAGACCTTACAAGTGCACAAAATTTCACAACAAAACTTGATTTTGGACATCTTCCTTTGAACCACCTTATATACTAACAAGAGCGGAGACAAATCAGGCCCCCCAGGGCACGTCCCAACTGGCAAAAGAAGGGGCTCTTAGTTGCTAGCAGTACAGAGGTCGCGGGTTCGATTCTTGGGGATCTTGGAAGGCAGACTCTCTCCTGGAAGGTAGAATTTATCCTAGAAGGCAGGAGTTCTCCTGGAAAGCAAAGTGCAACATATGTAAACTCGATCGGTACTTTGGCAGATCATGGGAGGGCTCTTGGACCCTGGCCAGTTTGGAGCACATCTCGCGTTGTCTCGGTCTGCGTCTTGAGGGGCCAAGGCGTAGACTCCAGGATTAGTCGCCGAAGGTGGACAACTAGGTATAAAAAAAAAAGCGGTGACAAATTTATTTATTTAATTTAGTATTTGATAATTAAATATTTTTATTCTTAAAGCTAAATGATTTTATTCTTGCAAGGACTATGTTGATTTTCTCAATTCCATTGTTCATCATTTTAGCCTTTATTCAAGGCTGAAAAGATGATTGAGTGTAATGAATTTCAGCAGTGTAAGGAAATTATATTCGGGATTGACTTTTAGACAGGTTTTTGCATTGTAATGGAGAGTAAAACTTCCCTGATTTTTTCATAATGTGAATATTTATGTTCCAATAATGTCTAAAAAAATGATGACAATATTTAGTTTCACCACAACCCATTGCTTGAGGAAAAAATAATTTATTTTATTAAAGACCTTACAAGTGCACAAAATTTCACAATAAAACTTGATTTCGGACATCTTCCTTTGACCGTGAAACAATTATTCGAATAAAATCTATAATCCTCGAGCCCAAAAAGCCACATTTTTTTAAAACTCAAAGACGATGATTTTAAGGGGTGGACTCATTAAAGTCACAAATAGAATTACGATCTAAGCCAATTTTATTTAAGGTGGGATTCATTCATGCGATACTGCTTGGAAAAGTAACACTTTGACGCCTCAAATGTTATAAACAAAGTCGATACCAGAATTGATCTGATACCACTTGTTGTGAAACAAATCATTGGATTGAGCTGTTGAAATTATATAACAAACAATAATGAAGTATATGATCAAGCAAAGAATAATAAAGACAAGAATATGGTAGAGAAATTAAGATATTTTATTGACTCAAGATAATGGAGAAAAGAAGAAATTACAATAAATTTTATAATTCTAATAATCTAATTTCTCACACTTATCAAATTGTATAGAAAAACCTAATATTTATAGAAAACATGTAGGGGGGACGTCCAAATCTACTTAGTAGAGTTGTTGACGAAGTAGGATGCCAAAAATCGAGTCCAAAACGAAGTAGGAGAAGAGAAATGCGAAAAAACAGAACAGAACCGGCGCCCACCTCCGGGCGCCATGGCACCGAGCAATCTGCCCCAAATTTTTTTTTTTTTGGCTCTAATTGTTTTCTCCATTCCAAAACTCTTTTTCAAGTCTAATACTAATTTCTAACTCTCAATGGGATTCCAAAATAGAACATCAACTTGATATAGGACTCCAATAGTATTCCAAACTGAATTCTTCTTGACGTGCACTTCAATTAGAATTTTTCAATACTTCAGACACTTTAATAAATGAATTCGGGTCACACCCAGATTCTAACAATCTTCACATTGACACGAATTCCACAAAAAATGAAATGACTTCTTCAACAATAACCAAAAAATTAATTTCTCCAATAAAAAACACAAAATACCCCACCTCTTCCAATGAATTTAAGCACTACTATACAGAATTACATTAGATTTCCAAAAATCATAATAATTTTGAATTAACTAAAATGGGTTGTAACACACCCAAAAGCAGAATCAATACCAAATGCTTTTACCCAATGCGCATTGCTAGATTGTACACCTTCTACTTCACCTAAAGCATGCTCAACAAAATCATCATCTACATACCTTGTTCTACTGGGTCCGTCCCTAACAATTGAATACAATGGCACTGCAGATGATGGTGGTAAAGTAACATTACACATATCTTCGAAACTCGAATGAGCTGTATTCTTCAAATCTGACCATTTATGAGCTCTTAAAGATATTGTACCAAAATGAATGTCTACCACAGTACTGAACCTGTGCTGATTTACTCTTCTAGATTCTGCACGACCCTACAAGATGTATAACTGAGACATTTCCCGTCTCTCCAATACAACATAGAACCCTCCACCAAAGAACTCATAACCTTTTGAATCAAGGATAGACAACAAGATGAGATTCTTCTTCAAATTTGGAACATGTCAAACTTGGCCAAGTGTTCTAATTGTCCCTCCCAAAAGCTTCAATCTGACCGTACCAATTCTAGCAACCCGACAGACGCGTTGTTTCCTATAACCACGATACATTTGGAAACAATTTCCTTGTAGTAAACAAGTTCTTATTAGGACACATATGAAACACACATGCTGAATCAAGAATCCAATCATCTTCCTGTTTAGACTCAATGTCAGAAATAGCTAAGAGATTTCCATCACTTACAACGTTCTTTGTGAGGTCTGCTTCGCCTTAAGTATCTAATATCTACTTGCAGCCATCCTTTCTTTATCTGCAATTTGTAGCAATCCTTCTTCAAGTACTCATTCTTCTTGCAATAGTTACAAATTTGATTACTGAACTTAAATTTCGATCTGCCCCTTCCAGAACAACAATGAGCAATTAGGCCTTCTTCATCTCTGACCTCAAAAACCAAATACTTCATCTTCTCTTTTGAATATAAAACATCATACAACTCCTCCATGGTGAGAGTATCACAATTGTACAAGATCGTGTCTCTAAAATGGAAAAACGAAGGGCGCAATGAATACAATAAGATCAAGGCCAAATCTTCACCATCATACTCAACTTCCAAAATTTCCAAATCAGCAACGATCTCTTTAAATACCGGTGATCTTCTAATAATCCTCCTTCTGCCATTCGATGAGAGTATAAACACTGCTTGAGGTTCAACTTGCTTGTCAGACTTTTAGTCTTGCACAATTGCTCCAACTTCAACCATAAAGTAGCTACTGAATTCCCCTTCAAAACGTCCTGAAAATGGTATTTGATAGATGAAGATGAATGTGACAAACTGTCATCTTATCCCTCCATAATTCCTCCTCCACCGTCAAAGTTGTTGACAACTTGTCAATTCCCAGCAATGTATCATCCAAATCCAGCTGTGCGAGTACTACACGTATGTTAACCTGTCAAAGCGAAAATTTAGTGCTCTGATCCAAAAGCAGAATGTCATACTTCATGGAATCCATCACGAACAAAAATTTCGAACAAATCAAGTCTTGCGCTCTGCAAAACTACTGAACATTGGCCTTGATACCACTTGTTTTAAATAAAGCCGATACCAGAATTGATCTGATACCACTGGTTGTGAATCAAACTACCAGATTAAGATGTTGAATTTATATGGCAAATAATAATAAAGTATATGATCAAGCAAAGAATAATAAAGATAAGAATATGACAGATGAATTAATAGATTTTATAGACTCAAGAAAAACGGAGAAGAGAAAAATTACAATAGATCCTATAATTTTAGTAATCTATTTTCTCACACTTATCAAATTATATAGAAATGCCTAATATTTATAGAAAACATGTAGGGGACGTTCAAATCTACTTAGTAGAGTTGATGAAATAAGATGCCAAAAATAGAGTCCAAAACGAAGTAGAAGAAGAAAAACTCGAAAAAGGGAATAGCACAGGTGGCGCACGGCCACGGCAATCTGCCCCATTTTTTTTTTTTTGCTCTAATTGTATTCTCCAATTCAAAACTCTTCTTCAAATCTAATACTAATTTCCAACTCCCAACGAGCTTTCAAAATAGAACTTCAACTTGAAATATGACTACAATAGTATTCCAAACTGAATTTTTCTTAACGTGTACTTCAATTAGAATTTTTCAATACGTCCAACACTTTAACAAAGGAATTCGAGTTACACCCAAATTCTAACATCAAGGAATCAATTGCACAAAGAATTGGATACTAGGCTTCTTCCTATCAGAATAAGGTTCCATATTTAAAGAAGCTCCACCAAAACTGAACCATTTTGTTATTTCTTTATCCCCCAAACTCCATTGTAAGATTCACATATCAAAAATATAAAGTTTAGTTCCCACAATAAAGCTATTTGTACATTCTTTCCCTTACATTCATGTTGACATATTCTTTGTTTTAAAAAAATTGTGAACGGCGAAAGTGTTCTTTTTTTTTTGTAAAACTATCCAATAATGTGTTGTCATGTAACACAATGTAAACAATAATGTAAAAGATGATATACATATAGCATGATTGTTAGTTCCCACTGTGGTGATCAGTTATCGTTTGCATCCCCACTTCACTGGCAGGGTATGTACATTCCATAAAATGTTTTTAACTTTTAAGCCTTTCTCTAATAAGAAATGAGACAAAAACACTAGGGAGTTTAGGTTAATGATGGAAACAATATACAATAACAACCTATTAGTATTGTTCCCAATGAATTAAATTGATTACCTGAATCATTTTTCGTCGTTCTGTTCTATTCATTGTTAGATCTGCTAGAAGGACTCTGTTAATTTCCGTATATGCCTCCCTCCTCTAACTTGTTTTATCGAGATCGAATTACCTTTGTGAATGAAGTGTTGTGTGTCTACATGAATTGTGTCGAAATTACTTAATTCTCCATTTCTTCAATTTCTTAATTTGTCATCAACCAGTACCACCTCCACTTTCTAATTAAGTTATAATAGTGTAATAGAAACTAGATGTCCAAATTAACAATCAGATAAATTTTTATGGTTATGTTATTGGTTATTAATTAAGATTTGACGCAATATTTATAAACATATATAAATAAGAAAGGAATAAGTGAACACTAGTTGTGAAATTCACTAAATATGTGAATAAAAAGTTATTTGACTTATAGCAAGTATTTATTAATATATTTATAAATACATAACAGCTATATGCTTAGTCGCAAAGTTAATACATAGAAAGACTCCAAAGAAATTCTAGTTTTCAGTGTACCTTTCCTTTGACAACCTTCTGTTATGATTTTCAAATGATGGATAATAATCTGCTTCACACTAAAGTTAAAAACAAAAAAAAAAAGTAAAAGTTAATTATTTAAAAGTAGCTCTTACCTCCTGTCAAGACTCAAAATAAGTAATTTGTTTATTTTTAACTTTAATTGCAGGAAAAAAAAATTTATTTATTTTAAAAGTAACTCTTTATGCTTTGGAGCCTTGGTGGTGTTGTTGTTGGTGCTAGCGGAGTTGACGACGGCATAAAGTCTATTTTATTTAGTGTTTTAAAAAGCTTAAAGTGTGGCTAAATATAAGATCAGGTTTCAAGTTCTACAAGTCTAGACAAGGCCTAGGAGTAAAATAGCATTTTCTTATTTTTAATATTATTTTAAATTTCTAATCCTAAAAATTATTTAATAATTAAAATAATACATATCAAATATCTAAAATTACAAAAATGCTAAATTTACTTAATAATATTTACAATTGGTCGATTATACAATTTTTGAATTTTTGAAATACAAAAGCTAAACTATTTTTCATTGTTTCGGTTTTCAACTAGACAAGTCATACTCAATATATTTATATGAATTTCATACAAATTCCGAAATCTTCAACAAAACGATAGGTCTCGGAATCATACATACGTAATGTAGATAACAATATAGTTTTTTTTATATAACATCGTAACTTAAATTTTATCTAACTTTTTATCGGACTTCAATTCAATGACTTGTTTTCATTTTCTATTTTTGTATCAATAAAGTTAGTTGAAAATCTTAAAACTAAAGTTAAATAAAGACTTTTGAAAAATAAAAATTAATAAAGCGGGATTAGGCGCGCCTAATCACACATTAAATGCTCATCAAGTTTTGGGTGGAGGGAATAGGTAGTTAATAGGGCAGATGTTAACATAGTTGGAGGAGGCTTGAGTCTTTGGAAGGTGTTGGCCGTGGAATCCGCCGGTGGTTGTGGGACGAAGTAGTGGCGACAGTGGAGTTGTTAGGGTGGGGAGTATTTGCGAACAATTATTTGGTTGATTGATCAATAAACAATATATGATCGATAAATGGATAATTTTTTATCAATAAATAATGTGACCTAAAAAATACGAGATTACAACTAAATTTGTAATTGTAACTCACAATTTGTTAAGTTGTCATCAATTAATTTGATAATTTGTGATAAAAAAATAAGTTGTAGCTAATAAAATTTGTGTTCGAAAAATAATATATGGTCTATAATTTGATAATGTGTGATCAATAACGAAATTGTGACCTATAAATTTTGTGATTTTGTGATTAAAAATAATGCATGACCAATTAATTTGATAATTAATGACTGATATATAAGTTGTGACTTTTGAAATTTGTGATTTGTGACTATAATATTTTCTTATTGTGACTGATAAGTAATTGTGATCATAAATTGTATAATATTGTGATATTAATATATTTAATTAATAAATTTTTTAAATGATCTATTTTAATTAATAAATTTAATTATAACCTGATTTTTGAAGTTTTATAACATTTTTATTAATTTTGAAACTGTATATTCTAATAAACTTAAATTTGTATTGTTCCCATTAAAAAGGATGTCATATTTCGATTCTAGAAAAAATGAGATGCACAGTATAATTTCTTCTAACATGTCTACAAGTTTGGGTGAAATGTTTCATTACTAACTCGATGAGTATTATTTATTTAAAACCACATATTACAACAAACTCGTAAAAGAAAAAGAAATTTAAAATCAAATTAATCCAAGTCTAAAGAGCAGAAATTTATCTTTAAATCCATTAATATAGTCAACTTTAACTTAAGAAAATTTAAACCATTTTGACAACTTTAACTTTTCAACGAAATTTTCGTTCTATAAAAACCTACCAATTTGAAATAGTTGAGTTTATGGGGGAAAGAAGATATATTTACGAGAAACGAAGAAAAGAAAAAACTTATGTTTGCACATTAAAGTTTTTCTTTTCTACTTCGAAGTAGTCTCTTTATTAACTGGACCCATAAAATGTTTAGTGTTTAAATGAAATGGGACGAAAGAGTATGCACCTAATGGTATTTCCCACTTTAATTAATGCTATTCGCGTAAACTTTCTTCATTTAGGTGAAGAGGTACAAAGGGAGTTAATTGAGATGAGTCAATAATGTTAATTAAGAGCAATCAATAATCATACATTAAGTCAAATTAGAATGGTTTACTTATTGTTGAGTCGAGCTCAATAATATCATTAAAAAAGAAAAAGAAAAAAAAGTACGAAAGTCGCACTTGTCAAGTTTCGATTGCGAACCCTCGAAAAATTGTGGAAAGTTTTGTGTACAATAAACTTTATCACATTATCTAAATGCATTTAAGGATTCGCAAATATTAATCTGCCTTCAATATCTTGTTGCCAAGCCTCATTTTTCTTTCCAATTTTTCATCATTTTATTGAATTATTTACTAACTGCAAACATTTATGGAATATCTCTATGGCACGTTTGGAAGAGCCCAATTTGGTTCGGGCAAAAAAAAAAAAAAACTGATTATGAAAGAATGTCTAGTAACAAATTTTGAGATGCCATGAAAGAGTAACTTCTCCAATTATTCATTTTTAAAATACCAATTTTAACTCACACCAATAGAATTAATTTTTTATATCCAAAATTTGTTACTATTGCATGTATTTGTTTTATAATTGTATTAATTTTGAGATTTAATTGATATTATTTGTTTTCCTTTTAGAAAAATTATAGTGAATATATTATATTAGATAAATATTTGATAATAAAACATATATAAACACATTTGATAAAATTGATGGAATGTATATTTGAAAAATCGTGGATCCCATGAAATGTATAATTAAAATTAATTGTTGACTTTGACTTAAATTTTAATGTAACTTTTTAGTTGAACCAAAGAGGAGCTTAATGTTATATAGAAAAAAACAATTCAAGATTTTTGTTTACTAAGCATACATTTGGTTCAACTAAAAAAATTGATTAGAATTTAAGCCATAGTTTGATTCTCCATTATTTCCAAAAGGGTAATTATATTTCCACAACATTTTCTTATAGATACACCACATTTTAATTGTATTATTGATCCCTAATCTATATTTAATGTTACATTTATGTTGTTAACTTTTTCATCATGTTCTTATACGAATGTTATCTTTAATAACGATATTTATCCAAAAATTTTATTATTGTGCTTTAAAACAATGGACAAGTGTTTAATCATAAATTTTTTTTTTTTTTTTTTTTTTTTTTTTTTGCTTACTAAATACATGCGGATAAATAAATTTTTTTGTTTCCTCTTAACGATTTTTTGATAGAAATCATTATAAGAGACAAGATATACTAATTAATGAAAGATTCGTGATAAAAAAATACAATGAAAAAAACTTAGGACATAAGTATGATAAGGATTAAAGGTAATAAACAATTTATGCAATTAAAATGTGGTTCACTTACAAGAAAATGTAGTGTGAATATATTTAATCTTTCCAAAATACATTTTTCTTCCTTTTCTTTTCAATATTACATTCTTCAATAAAATAACATAAAACACAAATTCAAAATTTTTCTTTATTTTTTAACAACACATTCTTCATCGGTCCACTATTCCAAAATGCATTCTCAAAAGAAAATGGGGGCTCAAATCAAAGTTAATAATTAATTTTAACCATATATTTTATGACATGAAACTTACAACTTTTCAACTATACCAATTTCATCTACTTTTATTAAAATCTACTTAAAAACTTATTTTTGTCTAAACCGAGTAGGGGCTAAACATTGCAATGTTGATTTTCACAAATATAATTCTGAAACAAAAGTTTTTCAGTATATTCTTTTCTTTGTGGTAGAGCAGATTCGCAATACACTAAATTAAGCCTAAGAGATCCAATTATGAAAGATCTTAGTGTGTACATCTTTCAGTGGTTGTCAAAATTTCGTAAGTACTTTTTTTTTTTTTTCCTCTCAAATTTGGTTAGTACCTTTTTTGGATCCAAAGCTTAAATTCTGCTCTTTTTGGGTAGGTCAATCTAAAGCAGCACGTTATATGTTTAACCTTTTAAGGTTTTTCTCCACGAAATTGACAGCGAATACATTTTTCAACTTACCACACATTGTTTTTATAAAATTTACGTTCCCTATGTTTTTTTTTTCTTTTAGAGCATATACAATAAGCTCGTGCAAATTACGAAAGAAATATTTTCATAGTATAATTAAAAATAAGACGAAAATATCGATTTTTCCTAAGAATCATATTAAACATAACTATGATTCCTCCAAGAACAAGAAAATGCTAAAATTCAGACAATTTCAGAAGCTGTCAATTCTTTTGTAATTCTCTGGCGCCAACCATTGTTGTCATTGTTTTTATAGACCAAACCCTCCATTTTTTGTCCATTTTCCAACTACTTTATAATGCTGCAAACCCCTATATAAATACTTAAAAGCCCCTAGTAAATTAAGCATTTATTAAATTATAAGTTGGGAGAGTGCTTCTTTTGCTAGAGAAGTTTCGCGTTAGTTTCAGATTCATCAATGGCTGAAATAACTTTTCCGACTGTTAAGGATTGCGCGTCAATAGGGCGTGAAAAGGACACAGTTGTCGCAGACATGGATGGAACCTTGCTTATAGGGAGAAGCTCATTTCCTTATTTTGCTTTAGTTGCTTTTGAGGTTGGAGGGATTTTAAGGATGCTATTCTTGCTTTTAGCTTCACCGTTAGCCGGTTTGCTTTATTATTTCGTGAGCGAATCGGCAGGAATCCAAGTTCTCGTCTTTGCAACATTTGCAGGGATGAGGGTTTCGGATATTGAATCCGTGGCACGTGCTGTTTTGCCTAAATTTTACTCGAGTGATCTTCATCCCGACTCATGGCGTGTTTTTTCTTCGTGTGGGAAACGCTGCGTGCTCACTGCGAATCCTAGGATTATGGTGGAAGCATTCTTGAAAGATTTCTTGGGTGCTGATATAGTTTTAGGGACTGAGATTTCAACATACAAAGGGAGGGCCACTGGATTTGTTAAGAAACCTGGAGTTTTAGTTGGGAAGAATAAAAGCTATGCTCTTAAGAAGGCTTTTGGAGAGACAAGACCAGAGATTGGATTGGGTGATAGACACACTGATTTTCCCTTCATGAATTTGTGCAAGGTATTCTATTTAAACCCTAAAAAACTTCAATTTTGTTTCTTACCTTCGTCTATTTTAGAATTAGCTAGGTTTAAAAGTTTAAGTTCTTGCAGAAGGGCTACATGTATTCATTCAAATTTGTTCCTCAACACGGTCGTTCATGTGCAAACGGAGTTCATTTTTTGTCAGGGATCAAATACTCAAAACATTTTTTCGTAAATGGGGCAAGATTTCAACTTGAGTACTTTTTTTCTAGCTCTAATGTCGTTAAACATAAGCCTACAAGCTTCAAGTATGAAAGAGGCGACGGTGATTCATTTAAATTGTATTTTCAAGCCGTGTTTGTGTATTTTACTTGAATTTTCTTTTAACACCTCAATTATAGTCAAGACACTTCATAAATGGGATAATTTTCATAGATAAATGACAACGAGAATTGCATTTTGAATTTAATGAGTGATGGGTTATTAATGAGTTTTAATTACATTGACTACATGAGAGATCACCTTATGAAAAAATTGTCAAAGTTTATAAATGCTTACAAATTGGTCAAACTCTACACATTTATTAAGATCTACAATTTTTACGTGCTTTTTAACCACGCGTTAAGACTCATTGTATTGCTTATAATCAATTATAAGCAAGGACAAACATGCACTTAAATAAACACATACTTTTTTCAATTGTATCACTATATACCTTAGTGATTGTCCTAGAAATTAATGTGAAAAAAAATATGGATTGAATCTGAGCTCTCTCCACAAATTATGTTTAACTCTATAGGAAAGAAGTAGCATCTTATATGCTTTGTTCTATCGAGTTCTTGACCTGGATTTTCAAGATATAGGGAGTAACCAAAGTTTGATATTTACAGGAGGGTTACATTGTACCACCCAAACCAGAAGCAAAGGCTGTAACAGTTGACAAGCTTCCTAAACCCATTATTTTCCATGACGGCCGCCTCGTACAGAAGCCGACGCCGTTCATGGCTCTAATAATCATTCTCTGGACGCCGGTAGGCTTCCTCCTTGCTTGCCTCCGTATTGCTGCCGGTTCGCTACTCCCAATGCGTATGGTATACTACGCTTTCTGGGCACTCGGGGTTCGTGTCACCGTTAAAGGCACCCCTCCGCCGCCTGTTAAGAAATCTAGCGGCAAATCCGGTGTTCTCTTCATTTGCTCCCACAGAACCCTCCTTGACCCAATTTTCCTCTCTACCGCCCTTGGTCGCCCCATCCCTGCCGTCACGTACTCCGTCTCCCGTCTTTCTGAGATCATCTCGCCAATCAAGACCGTCAGACTTTCTCGGGACCGTGCCACCGACGCATCCATGATCAAGAAACTGCTAGAAGAAGGTAATGTTGAAAAGACTCTAAATGCATGTTTTGTATAAATCACCGGATAAAATAGAAGTGGAACAATATAATAAATAAAATATTTTATTATATTTTAAATACCATCCAAAACTATCTAATCTTCGTGCCAAACGTAATATAAAGGTTAAAAATAGTTCTTATTTTGTCAAAACAAAATTTAAAAAATTTATTACTAAACTTACTTTTCGACAATTAACTTAAGTTTAGCCCAAATATGCTCGTATTTATTAAATTATATCAATGAAAATTCAAAACCTTGTCGTAGAATTATCTATTTAAAAGCTAAAGTAGTTAGGGAACGGACAACTTATTTCTTTAAATTATTTATTCAACAGGTGACCTAGCCATATGTCCAGAAGGAACCACTTGTCGGGAACCTTTCCTCCTCCGATTTTCGTCATTATTCGCTGAACTAACCGACGAACTTGTGCCGGTGGCGATGGTGAACCGGATGAGCATGTTTCATGGAACCACAGCCCGAGGTTGGAAAGGGATGGACCCATTTTACTTCTTCATGAACCCTAGTCCAGCATACGAAGTGACATTCTTGAACAAGCTTCCTAAAGAATTGACGTGCGGTTTGGGAAAATCTAGCCATGAAGTTGCAAATTACATTCAGAGGGTTATAGCCGCAACTCTTTCCTACGAGTGCACCAACTTTACAAGGAAAGATAAATACAGAGCACTTGCTGGAAATGATGGCACCGTTGTGGAGAAACATCGGATTAAACCGAACAAAGTAATGGGCTGCTAAGGTAGTATAGTTCATTTAGTATACAGTATTGGATAATACATGGTATAATAATCTAGTTTGGACCTTTTTTTATTTATTTATTTTTAGTATTATCAAGTGTTGTCCAATATTTGTGTACTAAAGTACCAGTATCAAAATGTAATCTCATCTTCCTCCTATTGACCAATATTTGCCAACATATTCCATAGCTAAGAATTCAAGAGTGAAAATTTGTAGGAGCCTGCATGCCATGACAAAAGTTAAATAAAACACAAATTGCTAGTATTTTGTATGTATTATCAATTATGTATATGAGAGAGAGAGAAAGAGAGAGAGAGAGAGTCGCGTATATAGTTTTCTAGATAGATTTTTTGAATTTTGACATCAATTTTAAATAGATATTTCTACTTGTAAATCTAGGCTAACACTTTGTATAGCCCTCACATATTACACCCAATAAAAAATCGTGGACCCCCCTTTGTAGGAGGGATATACAAGTAGCAAAATTCATTTTTAATTTGATTTAAATGTCAATTTTGAAAAACAAATAAGGTAAATAAAAGAAATGTTTAAAGCTAGAGAAAATTGAGAATTATTCAACCATATGATTGTTGTTTGATTGAAGAATCCGTCGTGAAATTTATCAATTTGCACCAAAATTTTAGAGAACTAGTTAGCAGCTAGCACATTTTTTTTTTTTCCACAATACAAAAATCCGCTCTAAAGTTTGTGTTGGAAATTTGTATCGAAAATTGATTTTGACCAATTTTAATTTATTATTTAAGTGGAATTATTTATTTGATGAATGAAAAATAAAGTCAAGTTTTAGTTGCTTAAATATATTGTTGGAAAATCGTATAGAATTATTTGGATGGCAAGGTGTGTCTTTCCATATGAAGTATCGTAACTTTTGGTATGATTATTTATCAATATGTGTGTCTCTTCATCGATAAAGATAAATTTTCAGAGATATGTCTTTTGAAACAAATATTTTCAATTCCTATATATAGATCTTGTGTTTGAATTTTATTCATTCCAACTCATAATTCCATATCATATATTTCTTTTGTGTTTGAATTTTATTAATTCATTCAACTACTATGTTTTTTTATTTTTATTTTAACCCCTTTATGTCATTCTATATTTAAAATTATTTTTAATTAACATAAATTATACGTTTTCTATTTTCTTCTTCCTTGATACTTCTGGGAAGAGATTGAGCAAGGGCAAATGTTATTGGGTCCATTGGGGCCTTCAACAGGTTTTGTTCTCATTTCATCTCTACTTTGAGTTCCAGTCTTTGCTTAAAGTAACATAATTATTTATTTATTTATTTATTTTATTATTATTTTTTTCCTTCGCATTTCTTTTATGCAATTTTTCTAACTTGCAGAAACGAAAAACTTAATCATCCAACAGTTTTGTTATACTTTTTTCATCTCAAGGGCATAACTTAATTATCTCGAAATCTGTATCAAGTGATCAAGAACATCATAGGTAGAGCTATTGAAGCAGTTCTGCAAGTAAAATAGATCCTTATAGGTAAGTTCTTCAGATAAGAATATGCAACTAAGTTGTCCCGAAAACTTCAATGTCTAGTCCACTTTAAGTCAGTTACGCTTTTATGTTCGGAAAACATCTAAAAATATTTCAATTTGCAGAGTATCAACGGATGATGAATGGTTTGCCGATGTTGCTCAAATCGCGATAAAGATGTTAACAGGTAAAACCCGACTTTGGGAATGTGGAGCTCGATGGTAGTCCCTCAGCTTCGGTATAAGCAAGATCTGTATCGTATGTTCATTCTCATGGAAGTAATTAGTTATTGGAGAAACACTTATGGCACGTTTGGTGGGTAGGATTGACGGCATTCAGAAAAAGAAGCTCAAAAATGCCATCTCAACGACCTTGAGGGTTTTACAATTTTCCAGGTGATTTAGGGCGCCTCGAGAAGTGGATTGGCCGTGGCTGCTGCAAATGGGAAGGCATTTCTACCAGCCCTTTCATCCCTCAGACTGCACAATACTCTACTCATGGCAGAATACCCGACTCGTTAGGGTACCTGACCTCTCTCGAATGAGTTTACTTGGCAAATAATAGGCTCGAGGGATCAATTCCTACCAGTTTAGTATACAGTATTGGACAATATATGGTACAATAATCGAGTTTTTGTTGTAAAAGGAAAGTAAATTAGGGTTTAATGTGAATGACACATGTACCCCTGCAGCCCTAGATATTATTACCATATGTATCCCTACTGTTGTCCTATAAATATAGGGCTTTGGTTCTCATTATAACACACAGAAAAGTCTATTGGCTTTTATTCTCTCTTCTCTTTTCTCTATTTTATAACACGTTATCAGCACGAAAGCTTGATTTTTCAAAGTTTACCACAACACGAAGAGCAACATTCCAAAGCAAGAAAGAAAAAGCAGAATACCGAAATCTCAATTTCTCAAAGGTTTGTAAAAGTAATAATTTTTTTTTAAGCATAATCATTTATCACGTGTATTAAAATTAATTTGGTAACACGTGAATCAAATATATATACATGTCCAGCCCATAATTCATATTAATTGGTTTCATGATGTGCCGCACGTGAATTGGTTTATATTAATTAGTTTATGTTAATTAGTTTTATTAATCAGTTTTGTTATGTGCCTCACGTTAATTGGAATATGTTAATTGGTTTCATATTGCTACATGTTTAATTCTGCTACCAATTTTTCTTTTTCTACCAAATTCTGAATCTTGCATAATTTTTGTAATATCATTACAGATTATCTTTCAATTCTAGTGGTTGTATATATAGTAATTATGCTTAATTATTTATTGTAATTACATGTTAATTATTCACTAATCTTAATTAGCTATTTTTTTTTATTCGATAATATTCAATGCAATTATGACTATCATTTTATTGTGCATATCTTTATATGGATTAATATTATATGGTTTTAATTAAGCATTGATATATTTATTATATTTTTTACTTGTTGATTCTTTTAACTGTAGATCACAATTTTAAATTTGAGTTATTAAATAAAATAATGTAGATCTAATTAGCAATTTCATAAGATGTATAAATATTCTCAAAGAATTTTTGTTGTTGTTCCTGAAGCAACACAACATTATAAATAATATTCCAGAAGAATATTAATTGTAGATCTATCTATTATAAACAGTTTATTGTTGCTCATGAAGTAGCACAATATTATAATTAATACTCTTGAAAAATATTATTTGCTCCTGAAGATCACAAATTATAATTTTCAATATTCCAGAAGAATATTGACATATTGCTCTTGAAGAAGTAATATTAAAATACAACGTGCTCTTGAAGTAGCATATGTTTCGAAGAACGTACTATTTTTGAATTAGTGTTTATCCCTGAAAGAAAACACGTAACTTATGTCATATTGGTATTGTTTGATTAATTATCTTGTTCAAGTTTGTAGAATAATTTATGAATTTAGTACTCTTATATTTCTTTATTATAAGATTGTAGCTCCTGAAATAGTACAATATTATAATTAATATTTCAGATGAATATTACTCGTAGATCTATATACAAATAATTTGTTGTTGCTCCTGAAGTAGCACAATATTATATTTAATATTATAGAATAATATTAATTACTCCTGAAGAGCATAAATAATAATTTTCAATATCCTAGAAGAATATTGACATATTGTTTTGGAAAAAGTAATTAAAATACGATATACTCCCGAAGTAGTACATATTTCTTTCATAAACTTTAAATTAATAATTTATCATGTTGTTGCTCCCGAAGTAGCACGTCATTATAATTAATATTCTTGAAAAATTCTCGAAGAGCATGATATTACGATTCCAATATTTCAGAAGAATATTATTTGTAGATTTGTCTATTACAAATATTGTCGCTTCTTAAGTAGCACATTATTATTAATATTCTAGTTTGGTTTTGTTTACTCCCGAAGAGCATAATTTTGTAAAATCTAACATAAATTATATTTTTACTCCAGAAGAGTAAATCCTTAAATAATTTTATTATAATAATATTTGATTGCTCTTAAAGAGTATGAATTATAATGTTCAATATTCCCGAATAATATTGACACATAATTCTCGAAAAAGCAATAATGAAATACTTCGTTCTCAAAATAGCGCATGTTTCGAAGAATGTATCATTATAAATTCATGTTTATCCTCGAAGGACAACATGTAATTAATTTCATGAGAATATTGATTAGTTTGATTACTTGAATGATATATGATTATATAGTGTTCTTTGAAATTAAATAATTGAATTATATCTTATATTGAACCAGAAGTTCAATTTGACTTTATTGTTTGGCATGACCAGTTGTACCATCACTGTATCAATAATGATGCGAAATTAAATATTCAAATGGATATTCAATGAAGAACCGGAAGATTCTTCAATCCAATGAAATCATATTTGATGTTTGTTCTTTTTATTAAAAATTGGTTATTTTACGAGTTAAATAAGGATTGAATTCACTATAGTTCTGAAAATTAATTAGGGTGATATATGGGGCCCCGTCACCCTCCACGTTGATCATCTAGATATTATTTGTATCTAATAGATTTGATATAAATATTAGATGATTGCATGGTGTTCGCAACCTGAAGTTTGCGAAAGTGATACTCAAATTTTGAGCATAATTTTCAGATTATACAATTAAGACAATGTGTCTTTTTAATATTCACCTTTGCAACTAGCATTTGGTCATGAACCTAATATTTCTCACCTGCGAGTTTTTGGTTGTGCTGTTCAAGTCCATATTTCACCCCCACAACGGACTAAAATGGGTCCCCAACGAAGACTTGGGATTTATGTGGGTTTTCATTCACCATCCATTATTAGGTATCTTGAACCTTTAACATGTGATTTATTTACTGCACGTTTTGCAGATTGTCATTTTGATGAAATGATCTTTCCAACTTTGGGAGGGGAAAAACTATATCCTGATAAATAAGGTAAAATTACTTGGAATGAAATAACTTTATCTCATTTTGATTCCCGCAGCAATCAATGTGAACAAGATGTTGAAAAAATCATTCATTTGCAAAATGTTGCAAATCAATTACCGGATGTATTTGTTGACACGAGAAAAGTGACAAAATCATATATACCAACAGAAAATATTCCAGCAAAAATTGATGTCCCTACAGGACAATTTGCTGTAGCAAATGAATCTCAAATACGCCATAAGCGTGGTCGACCAGTTGGTTCAAAAGACTCTGTACCTCGAAAAAGAAAAGTACAAGAGAAAAACCAACCAAAAATTTCAGAAGAAATAACATTGGAGAAAATCGATCAATCAAATATTGAAAATATGGTTCCTGAAGACTCACAAGTGTCCGAAAATAATGAGATTTCAATAAATTATATGTTATCTCATAAATTATGGGAACGAAATAATGTTGTTATAGACAATATTTTCGCCTTTAACGTGACTCTTGATATTATGCAAAATGATGATCCTGAACCACTGTCTGTTAAAGATTGTCAAAATAGAAATGATTGGCTAAAGTGGGAAGAAGCCATACAGGCGGAATTGAATTCCTTAGAGAAACGAAAAGTGTTTGGACCTGTAGTTCGAACACCTGGAAATGTAATCCCCGTTGGATACAAATGGGTTTTTGTACGAAAGAGAAATGAAAACAATGAAATTACAAGATACAAGGCCCGACTCGTAGCTCAAGGTTTCTCACAAAAACTAGGAATTGATTATGAGGAAACATATTCTCCCGTAATGAACACCATCACTTTTAGATTCTTAATTAGTTTGATTGTGTCACAAAAGCTCGATATGCGCCTTATGGATGTAGTGACTGCCTATTTATATGGTTCACTTGATAGTGACATATATATGAAAGTCCCTGAAGGACTCAAAGTGCGTAAAACAAATGATACATGCCCGAGAACCATGTTCTCAATTAAACTGCAAAGATCATTATATGGATTAAAACAATCTGGACGCATGTGGTATAATCGCCTTAGCGAATATTTGTTGAAGGAAAGCTATAAAAATGATGATGTCTGCCCATGTGTTTTTATAAAGAAAACGAATATTGGATTTGCAATTGTGGCGGTTTATGTTGATGACTTAAATTTAATTGGAACTTCTGAAGAGCTCAACAAAACTGCAGATTATTTGAAAAATGAATTTGAGATGAAAGATTTGGGAAAAATAAAATTCTGTCTCGGATTGCAAATTGAACATTTCTCAGAAGGATTATTTGTTCATCAATCTACATATACAGGAAAAGTCTTAAAACGATTTTATATGGACAATGCACATCCATTGACATCACCTATGGTTGTTCGATCACTTGATGTAAAAAATGATCCTTTTCGTCCACCCGAAGATGGAGAAAAGATTCTTGGTCCTGAAGTACCATATCTTAGTGCAATTGGAGCATTAACTTATCTTGCAAATTGTACTCGACCCGACATAGCTTTTTCTGTAAATCTCCTTGCAAGATATAACTCTACACCAACACAAAGACATTGGAATGGTGTTAAACATATTTTTCGTTACCTAAAGGGTACTATTGATTTGGGATTATTTTATTCTCAAAAGTCGGGATCAGCTTTAGTGGGATATGCAGATGCAGGTTATCTCTCTGACCCACATAAAGCTAAATCACAAACAGGATATGTGTTTACACGTGGAGGAACAGCTATATCATGGAGATCTGTAAAGCAATCATTGACAGCAACATCATCAAATCATTCTGAAATCATTGCAATCCATGAAGCAGGCCGATAATGTGTATGGTTGAGGAACATGACCCATCATATCCAAGAGTCATGCGGATTAGTTTCAACAAAAGATAGTCCAACAATTTTGTATGAAGATAATGCTGCTTGTATTCCACAACTCAAATGAGGTTATATCAAAGGTGACCGGACGAAACATATTTCTCCAAAATTCTTTCATACACACGAGCTTCAGAAAAATGGCGACATCAATATTCAACAAATTCGTTCAATTGATAATGTGGCCGATCTATTTACAAAAGCGCTGCCAACATCTACATTCAAGAAATTGGTTCACGAGATTGGAATGCGTCGACTCAAAGATTTTCAGTGATCAACATCAGGGGGAGTAGCTGTACTCTTTTTCCTTCGCTTAGGTTTTATCCCACTGGGTTTTCCTAGCAAGGTTTTAATGAGGCAGCATTTATATTTAATACTCCGAAATAATTGTACTCTTTTTCCTTCGTTTGTTCTTTTTGTCCCATTGGGTTTTTATCAAACAAGGTTTTAACGAAGCAGATATTTGTAATGTGTCATTCAAGGGGGAGTGTTGTAAAAAGAAAGTAAATTAGGGTTTAATGTGAATGACACATGTACCCGTGCAGCCCTAGATATTATTACCATATGTATCCCTACTGTTGTCCTATAAATATAGGGCTTTGGTTCTCATTATAACACACAGAAAAGTCTATTGGCTTTTATTCTCTCTTCTCTTTTCTCTATTTTATAACAGTTTTGAACTTTTTATTTTATTTTTAGTATTGTCAAGTGTTGTCCAGTATTTGTGTATCAAAGTACCAGTATCGAAATGTAATCTCATCTTCTTCCTATTCACCAATATTTAGGAAATCTTGGGCCTTTAACAGAGTTGTATATAAAAAGAAATCGACCTGGCCAAATCCCGAGTTCATTAGGACAACTTCTCAGCTACTTATACTAAATATCTAACAAGATTCGACAACCATTGACCAAAGAAATGGCCTCCCTCATAAATCTTGAAAAGCTTGATCAGTCATTTAACAGATTAAAACTTTTTGCTCGATTCGCAACTGGCTCTTAAAATTGCCATCAATATCCCAAATTCAATTGGCTAGCTGCAGAATTCAAGGTGAATTAGCAGAATATTTGCAACCGACTTCAAGTTTACTGCAGGTGATGGATTTCTCAGACAACAATCTTACTGGAAACATACCTGCACTGATTGGGAGCCTTAGAAAACTCTATTTACTAACCTTGCGGGCAATTCTCTTCTCGGACATTTTCCTATTACGATAACAAGCCTAGTAAAACTCGGAGTAATAGACTTTCATTCAAACTAGCTAGAGGTTCTGTACATCAGATTTTTGAAATACAAACCAGATTTTGTGGTGGTTCATTAACACACACCGCCCTTTCAGATAATGGTTTCTCAACTGGAACTAAACAGATTTGCACAGGGATGCAACAGGAGATTCCTTACCTTAATTTATTGCATAATTTCCTCGAATGTAGAGTACCTAATTCCATAGGAACATTAGGATCAATGCAGAGTTTGGAATTGAGCTACAATAACATAGAATCTGAGTTGCCCCCATCACTGGGGAATGTAACTCCCATGGAGAGGCTGAAGCTGCAGAAGAAATATTTTACAGGTAAAATACCTGATGAGTTCCTGTAGTTGAAAAAACTGGAAGAGTTGGATCTTTCGTATAATATGCTCGTTGGAGAAATTCCTTTTGGGAAGCCTTGGATTGATTTTCCTAAAAGTTCTTACTTTATGCCCCTTTCGCCCTGTAGGGCATGATCTTCAGTTTCATTTTCTTGAATAGAATGTCAACACAATGTAACTGTTATGTATTGTTTCCCATACAAAAGTTTAAATAATTTGACAGATAATGAATGATATACAAGGTAGATACAGACATGCAAGCCACTGTTTAGATTTTATTTTTTATTTTTATTTTTTTTGCTGGCTTAAAACACAGGCACGGCCCATTTTACACCTTTAAATACAAGGTACAATGGTAAGCATATAGAAATATCTTAGAGAACTGGAGCACCTGTTATTTTCTATATTTCAAAAGAAATCTGCCATTATGGCAGCAAATCAACAATGCCATCAATTCAATGTTCATTCCAATTTATGCTCAACTATTACTGATAAGTCTTTCCAATCATAGGCAATTAAGATAAACAAGAGTCTGCTTAGAGGAACAGTATAAGATGTATCATAATAGCCGTCTCATTGGGCTTAAAATGTTCCTATACATTCTATAGACCACTATGGAGCACTATATACGTGCAAAGTGATAATGCGAAAGCACAAGTCAATATTTAACGATTGAAAATCAAGAGAGATGGACTAGGGACCAAAAAAATGCATTTATTCATCATTGTCAACGATGTTTACACTATTTGAACACCTATTCAAGGGTTTCTTGAAAAGACCCTAATTGCTGGTAATTCATATAATTGATTTCATTCAACCGTATACAACACAATATCTGCTCAGGCAATTCTTCGGCTTTGTTACCCTGGCACATAAATATAGAAAGCAGAAATTAACATGATGAGTCCACTAGAATTCATGGAAAAGGAGAAAGAATTCAAATATGAAGTGAAGTACCTATTAAAATTTATCAAGTATTTAAAATTAAGCACTTGCCTGAATTGTAAGCCCAACATCCAAGACGCAGAGCTTTAGCCGATCTATGAATGTTTCAAACCCTTTCCTAGAAATGTAGCTGAATCTATGCATATCCAAATCAATCTCAAAATAATTTTCACCCTGCAAAGAGAAAAGAGCTCTGAGAATCAAAGAACTTGCTCCTAGTTAGTGAAAGTTATAGCTCTAATTTTTTATGTTAAAATTCCCTTGAATCTGGCCCAAGGCTTTTCCCAGTTAATCTATTGATTAGCCTTTTCAAGATACTTAAAAACTTGAACTCCTGATGTCCCTTACAAACCCAATTTTGATATGATATTAGCTACCAAATGTCATAACAGATTGTGACATTCACAATCAATTCCTAGTTCAAGAATTCGAATTACAAGTGGACAAAGAAACATGCACTAATATGATTTCCAAAAGTAGGAAGGATATAAAATGATTTTTGACATCTTCGACATTGATCCCACTAATATTAAGTAATCTGTTTTTGGAGTTCCTTACATTGCCACAAATAATTTTCGAAGTTACTCCTTTCTACTGATGAAACTACTTTTCTAGAAATGCTATACGTTCCTGGTCAATGGGGGCACAACATCAGGCTCAAACTTACCGAGTAAAATTCATGTTGCGGACGTGAAAGAATGGGTTTCTCATTGTAGGCATTCATAAGCTTCCTCTCTGCTGCACTTAGAGGAAGGTCTTCAACATTTACAACACGGCCCAATATCTTTAACCTTTCCCTAAAGGGTACATCCATCTCTGCACGAAAACCTCTAACTTTCTCTACTTCATCATCAATTAACCTCTGTAATTAAAAGAATTAAAAAAATATCTACTTGAAAAAGAGAAAAATGCATGCCATTAAATTAAATGTGAATCAACTTTGTCAAGCAGCACATATAACAATCATATAAGTTGATAGAATACAGAAACTAAATTGAATTCACAAATTTCAACTCACCCTTATATTTTCTTGAAAATGGGCCGAAAGTTCCTTAGCGTAGGTTTCCGAAAGTTTGAAGTACAAAACAAAATTTATTCCTTCCCCATCAGTTTCACCCTGGAACATTGCAGCAGGGTATAATGGTATCTGTAAAACCAGAGAAGCATGCCAATATTACTATAAAGAAGATAAAAGTGAGCCAGTTACTTTTTCTAGCATATAGATATAGAAGCAATGTGTATAAGAGTCCCAGGAGAGAATATATCACATTCAACTGCATACGACACAATGCAGTTAAATTAAAATTCAAAAGGAATGTAATTATGTAAATGTCCAAGAATTTAAGAATTGTGTCCAAAAAGGAGAACTGGATTAAGAAGTGGATTGACAATAAAATAGTAGAGAAAACATAACAAACCCAGTTTTGCTTGTAACTAACTAAATATACAGTATAGGTGGTAATACCTGAACATTCACAACAAGAATGGGTGGAAGCTTCGCTGAAGAATTCATAACAGGGAGTTCCACAAACCGAGCAACATGATCAATTTTTCTTGGAGATAAAAATACATCGACACCAAAAGGATAATATGTGGCGTAATTTGGAGCAAGCACTTTCCTTTTGTCCCTGCACAGAAATTATTCCATATGAAAGACTGGAAAATGAGAAAAAATGGTTATTGGTTGGAAGTGGCGAAAAGATCCATGTAACAAAGTCACCCTATAGAATTTTGTTCAAATTCTGTGAATATATTTTTTGGTCAAAATTGTAAAAAGATGACTACAATGTCTTACCTGAAATAAGTCTCTCCCCTAACCTTGAAAGTACCCGATTCAACGTCGGACCAACTATCATTAACTCTCTTCCCTAGGGGACAAAAGGGTACTAGTGAACCAGCGGTTGGTCTTTGCAGAAGTTCCTTTGAAGAAACTGCAAATCACCAAAGAAAAGACCTTCAAAATTTCAAATCACAAGATTATCATGAATGAAATTGGACTGTTTTGAGAAGTTCAGGACAAAAGAAAATATCTAAATCCTCAGCCCACCACTTCCATTATTGAAACTTTGATTTCGCGAATTAAAAACTCAATACAGTAGCAGGTAAAAAAATATTAGATGATGATGTACTTCTCTTGTTAATCCAGAACTAAAATTTTTATGAAAAAAATGTGGTAGGATCAACAATATGAAGTGCTCAAGACTAACCTGAAAATTTGAGTATATAACACTAACAGGGAATGAAGAATAAACAAGAAAAAGCAGTAATAATAACCAATTTTAGTGAAGAGAATAATTCATACGATTTAATTGAAGGTAATAGGTACCAGTTTAATCAGCACAAGATGTTCTTTTTGTACTCACGTAAAATGGCAGCAAGATGTCCTTCGCTCGATTTGAAGGAGAGTCTCAAGGCAGCCTTTTTCCTTGCACTTGGAGGACTGGAGCTTAGTGTTCTCTTTTCAGCTGATGGAACCGTAGAAGCAAGACAAGGCAAACAGTTGCTCGGAAGAATTCCACAATTATCCAACAAGCCAGAGTTCTCTCCAGCTGAGCACGAGATTTCATCAATGAATACAGGCTCTATTAGTGGTTCATCAGATTTCACTGGGAAATCAGTTTCACTGGGATGTTTTGAACTTTTAGCTGTTCGGTTGACATATTCACAAGCAGAATTTTCCATTGACAAGTCCCCCGTCTGTTCAAGGGAAGAAAGATGTCGAAAATTGACATCACCATCTTTTGGAGAAATAGATGTACCATCAAAACCACTTAGAGAGAGCACTTCTGAAGAAATAAATCATGTTTGAAGTTTAACACTAAGCATAAATACTCAATTGTAGTGGGAAATAATACAAATGATATTTCAAAATACCATCAGGAATGCTTTGAAAATCTTCATCGCTACAGTCAGATTCAAGCACAGCAGCAGGATCAAACCATGATTCTTCAACACTCCCTGGTAGTGCCATCATTAAGTAAAAACCTCTAGTCAAGAAAAAATCTGATGACTTATGTATTCCAATTTGAAATTATGAACAAGTCTTTAAAAGAAAAAAAATTGTAGTGAAAAGTAATTCTCCTGAATTTCTGTGATAGAAGCTATAGCACTTTTTGATATCTAATTTGAAAGCCGTGCTAAGAACAAATTACACATGAGACGAAAATGCGAAGATACTCGCATTTTCAGTTGACAAAGACCATTTGGGTGATTTGACAATTCTTACTGATTTAGCGGCAACGAGTGTTTGTTGCTCAGCTTCTTCAAATCAAATGCCCCATTCTATATATCAAGAACAAACGTTTTTCCTAGATAAGTAGCTCAATCAAATTATCATAAGCTCCATAATTATAAAAGTTTACTTTTCACCATCCGTTATAACCTAACAATTTCAACTATGAAATCCGAGGTGTAAGATGGTAATAGTCCAGATTAGATTTCCAATCGACAGCACTCGCAGATGCAACATTGGCGATCACCTCCTACAAGTAATTCATATGACAGATCAAACTACAAATATCGGTTTTATAGCTCAGTCGAGGTGGATTTAAATTCTGAATCAAACTGCATTGGCCTAATGTCTTGCAAATAACTAATCCCTTGCCTCTTTTGAGCTGTCCAAACTGAATATTTTGGAACTTCTAAAGCTACTAAAAGTCACATTTCAACCTAAACAAAACAAGACAATCAAGAAGTTCCTATCCTATCCAATCCATCATCCCAAAATTTCAGTCTTTCTGGCTTAAATTTCTCTAAAATCCTACATTTCATTTTACCAGTTATACGCTGCTTCATTAATTATAAAATCACAACATCATCGAGAAAATTACTTAATCCCCGAACGAGACTAAATAATTAATATAATCAATGTTAATAATAAAAAAATAAAAATAAAAACCATCTCACAAAAATCCTCTCCATTCAATTCTTGAATTGCATCTGGCTACCTCCATTTACAATTACAATCCAATCAAAACTCTAAAGACACTGCAACACACACAAACACACATAGAGAAAGAGAAAGAGAGTATAACCATGAAAGTTGGGATTGTCGACCCGATCAACTTTATCCAAGGATCGATCAGATAAATGAGTAGTAGCCCTTTTCCTCATAGCTTTTCTTCTATTTTTATGCTTCTTCTTCTTCTTCGAAACTCGAAAATCACCTCCTACACAATTCTCATGCCGAGACACACATGCCCCCATCTATATTTACCTATCTTCAAATCTCCACCTCAAAACAACGTAAAATGTATATTACAACTTACGCCATTTTAAAGAGAGTATACAATTATACAACATCACATATTATTTCACGGCAAACATACAAATTTATGCAAGAAATCATTCTAGAGAGAGAAAGCGTGAGTAGGAGGGGAACGGGGAACCTATCAACAACCCTCATCTTTCACTCTCTCTCTCTCTCTCTAAATAATATTTCCCCTTTTTCCCGCGCTATAAAGATACGAATTGATTCAGACCCATAAATGCGCGTGTCGCGTGAATACGTAATTTTCAGAGCAGAACCAAGAAAACAAGCCCAGAAAAGATAGAACGTCAAATTATTATAATCTTGTATTGCAACGGCATTAAATTTTGTAGCAGGTGTTGAAACGTGGACGAAAATGGCGGGGGGTGGGGGTCAGTGTGATATTTTTAACGTTAGAATCTCAGCTGTCAGCCAATAAAATCTAATGCTTTTGGACGATGAAATTGATGTGTTATGTATAGATACGAAATGTATATACAAACCGTTGGCAGGCCATTAGATGTATACTCCTCTGTGTGCTGAAATGGCTGGCCATGATGATTACGAAGTTTTTGGCAGTATTGGTCGAACCTAACAGTTTTTTGGTAAAAAATTTAACCAAAAATTGTCTTATAGCTCAACTAGGAGTATCAAAATTTGTCGTGTCAAAAATTTTCATGTCGTGTCAACTCCTGGTTAAGAACGAAATGGCCCGTGGGCGGATGTGGACCGATACATAAATTTTTGAGCGCGTCAATTAAGCTTAAAAAATTTGATTGACATGAGCAATTTAAGTCGCTCCAATAAACTTGACCCATAAACGTTACTTTTTAACAATTCAATCTTAATTTTGGTAATAGTAATGATAGAAACAATTGAATTGATTACACTACATTGATTTCTTCTTTATTGTAATTGATTAAGATTTAGATTAAAATGTGGTCAATACCAAAACCCTACTTTACTTGTAAATCAATTTTTTTCTACTTTTGATACAAATTTAAAGTGATTTAAAAAAAAAAAAATTGGATGACAAAGCAACTTTTGCAAGGCAAAATGGCCTTCGGACAATTATGAAGAAGATGAAGTTTGGGTTGGTGATTAGTAGATGGATTTGACAAGAATGATTTGATGCTTCACTTTTTCTGATACTTTAGTTATGAAGTCATTAAAGTGTCAACCACCAAGTGATTTGATGCAAATGTTTAAGGAAGATATATTAATTCATATATTAATATTTGTAACTCATATTTCTTTGTTAATTAAATGCCTTTACCAAGCTAGCAATATGAACAATTAAGGACCTGTTTGATGCATTTTTTTTAAGAATGAATTTTGTGGAAAAATAATTTTTGAAGAATGTGTTGTTAAAAGTAGAAAAAGTTATAATTCACATATTAAATATTAAATTAAAAATGTGATTAAAAATAAATTTAATAAATCCCTATCGAACGGCTAAATATGTTGATATGACATTTTCATTATCAGTAATGCATTGTTCTTAAAGAGTTTTGCTACACAAACAAGGCGAGTGACGGTGGGTTAAAAATAGGAGGACACGTGTCAACGTTTTATTGGACAATTTGGGAAATAAAAGAGCCACATAGGTACTGTCAAAAACTCTGTCACCTAACCCTATTCAAACAACATTATTCTTAAAAATGGGATCATACCTCGTGTTTCCACGAGTAATTATAAGTATTGATTTAACAAGCCAAACGTTGAATGAGCTAGCCTTTGTTTGAGCTCCATTATTTGGTATTAATAGATTTTAGAATAGTGATTTTTCTAGAATTATATGATTAAAAAGTAGAAAAAAAGATTTAAAATTACGTACAGATTATTTTATTGTGTGAATGCGTGATTGAAAATGAAATTTTTTAAAAAATAAGTTTTTGGAAAAATAGAGATCAAACAAAGGCTAAAAGACTTTACAAATTAAAAATGTATTTAAAACTGATTTAACTATCGGATGATTCGATATGCAACAAATGTAGGGTCCCGTTCAGCATATATTTTTCTTGTACTTTTATTTCTTGCATAAGAATTTTTTGAAAAACGTTACCTTAATTTTTGTTTGATAATTAATATTTAAAAGAGATTCTTATTCCGGAACTGTTTTTAGAAAAAAGTATATTATTTATTATAAAAGCTCTTTGAATTAAAAGAAATATTTTCAAAAAAAAAATTAGTTAAACGAGTTCAAAAATAGGTTTTGAGTCTCAAAAACTTATTTGACTTCTCCAGAACCATGTTAATTTTTGCGAAAATTCTTATACTTTCTCAACCCCTGTTTGGTGCACATTAAAATTATCATTCTCATTTTTCTACTCATTTTTAACAATACTTGTTTGGTTTATATTTAATAGTTTTGTTTAATAATTAATTTGTTATTAATAAAGATGTAATTTTTTGGTTAATTAAATAATTAATGATATGATGTAATGTTTATGTAATTGATAAATAATTAAATAAAGTGCTTCTCTATGTCATTTTCAACTCAAAATCACAAATAGAAAACTCAAGGTATGTTAAGGGGTAAGAAGATGAGTTTACTTAAACTCTATTTGATTCTCATTAATGTAGAATGAGATTGAAAAATATAACCGTTATTGGACTCCACACAAGAGATAGAAATTCAAAATTGATAGATTGA
The DNA here is from genome assembly GCA_019097785.1 of Fraxinus excelsior. Classification (NCBI taxonomy): domain Eukaryota; kingdom Viridiplantae; phylum Streptophyta; class Magnoliopsida; order Lamiales; family Oleaceae; genus Fraxinus; species Fraxinus excelsior. Next base: position 6,409,525 of record CM032640.1, read on the forward strand.
TGTGATGGATAACGATTATATTTTTCATTTTTATAAGTTTTTAATGAGAAACAAACGGAGGCTTAAACTTTTTGCATGACTTAAGTCTTTACTATTTTTTAAGTAATAATGCAATTCATTTTATCGCTAAAGTATGATATGTATTACGATAATATATGTATATCATGTGTTAGACTTAGTATTGGTAAGTGACGGGTAAATTTTCGAGGACGGAAATATTTTAAGGGGGTGAGAATGTAATACCCCAAAAATTTTCATAAAATATAATTCAATTTTTATATACTATATTTTAATATTTTGAAAGTTAGGGACTAAATGATACATTTATTAAATTATATTTTATTTGTGTCAAATATTTAGATATTGATGGAGTTATCGTAAATATATGAATATTGGTCTCGTTGGATAAATCGTAATTAGATACATAAATCAGATTCAAAAAAAAGTTGATTCAGATAAGTAGCTCCAAGATATTTTAGTTTGAAAGAATTATCAAAAGCTAATTTATTATTATTATTATTATTTAATTATAATTTTGAAAGCAGGGGGTGGTGAAAAAAGATTTTCCGTTAAAAACAAGAAATTTCATTAGTTTTTCCGTTAAATCAAGAAATTTCGTTAGTTTTTCCGTTAAACCAACATATTCCGTTTAATAGCCACTTTTTATATATAGAAAGTCATTCTTCAATAAAATAATATATTTCATCACATCAATAATTTTTCCTTATTTTTCAACCACACATTCTCCATCAATCTACTATTCTAGAATACATGCTTCCAAAATAATGTGGCTCAAAAATAATAGAGTAAAAAAAGCGCAACTTCTCTTTTCTCCAAATGTAATGGCTGAAAATGTAAATATACTTGCGTTAAGTTCATAATTAGGACATTACTTCAACACAGAAATGTTCCGATGTTGCCTGTAAGTCCAAACGGAGCTTTCGAAATAGATATGGCTTATGGTACGAGATTAATAGTGAACCTAATCGCTCTTGTTTCGAAGTATTGCGCAACTCAGATAGTTACATTATGACAATAATTTCATTATTTTAGACTTAAGGATTTTTATTGGATTCTCTAGCAGTTGACACTTATCTATCAAAGATTAACACCCCAAGCAAAGGAAGCTAAAAAATATTTGGGTTGATTTATATTTTTATTTTTCATAGGAGAACATTTCAAACAAGTTATTTCGTGTTAAACTTTTTCTAATTAGATAAAATACTTCTAAAAAATTATCCAAATTGACTTGAACAATTTCTTAGCCCTTGTTTGACCTCATTGTAATGAGATTTTTGGAATAATAATTTTTAGAAAATGTGTATTAAGTCCTTGTTTGAGTCCCATTTTTTCCATCAAAATGTATTTTTGAACAGTGATTTGACAATATTTCAATCACACATTTTTTCATAAAATAATATTAAATGTAAATCCAAAATTTTCTTATTTTTAACCACACATTTTTCATTATAATACTATTACAAAATGTATTTTTGAAAAAAAAAAAAAAAAAAAAATTGAGGCTCAAACAAGATGATGTTAAAAAAAAGAACAATTTTTTTTATTTACATGAAATATTATTTTATTGAAAATTTTTTAATTAAAATAAAGAAAAAAATGTATTAAAATTTTAACGATGATCAAATGGAAGTTCGGAACCTATCAAATAGGTCCTAAATAATACAATAAACATCTAACAAATGATGTATTGATATTCAAATTTGATGACGCTCAAATGTAAAAATTGCAGGTCTTGATAATTAGAAGAAAGTATCGAATGCACATGAGAGGAATCTTTCAGAAATTAATGTGCCACTAATAAATATAAATACTTATGGACATAAATTTCTTTAATGATCAAAAGATCTGAACAATGACAGGAAAGTAGGCACCCGTGCGGTTGTACTGGTTATACGAATAGGCCACCGGTGGAGGTGAAAGAGGACGGTTGATAGGAAATCACTGGGCCCGGGCCATGCATACAGCTAATAGTTGCCATCCAAATATCTCCATACAGACTGTGGGACCTACTGGATAAAGTGTATACGGCCCAGTTGTAACAATCCCGTCATTTTTGGTTGTTTTAAACATTTGTTGCATTCTATTTAGCCCCAAATTTATTAAAAAGTTTTGATTAAATTTAAATGAAATATGTGATAAAAAAAAAATTGTAAGACCTATAAAATGAGTTATTAAAAATAATTGACAACTTTAACTTTGTTGTGGAAAGTGAAAGATAATATTGAATTAAACTAATACCAAATTATTGGAAAAAATAAGAGATTATAGCCATAATATAAAGTAAAGATCACAAAAACACAAGAATGCAATTTTGCAGAGAATGCGATTTTTATTATAATATAGAGAAATAATACAAAATTTATTTTTTATAATGTTTCTAACTTCTTACTAAATCATCAAATATGTATAAAGAACAAATATGGAACGTCTAAACTCTTATAGTAGATTTATAGTTGAAGTAGAATGTAAAAAATGGAGTCCAAAACGGAGTAGATGAGAAAAAATCGTGTAAGAGGCGAAATGGAGTAGTTTCTTCCTCAATATTATTCAACATTGTACAGCCCAACTTGCCGAACAAAAAAATAAAGGCAGGACAATATATAAGAGAATTAAGTACTTACTTTATTAGAGAAACTTGCCGACTTGAGTACAAGTTTTGCTGAGATGTAATGGTATGGTTAGTCATATTCATAATACCTATAGAAAGGATTTTGAACCCATATCAAGTTGCAAGCATGTTCCCATGAGGAAAAGAAATTGATAGTTATCATGACGTTGTACCTTTGTCTGTGCAGGAGAAACACTCGGGGCATTTGCCGTGAGTTGAGGACGTAGCTTTGATGGAGAGCAAGCAGACTGCGATTTTGAAATGAAAAGTAAAAATTCATGGGTTTCAATAAGGTTCTCAAAATATACATCATCTATGTGACAAAATATTCACTTGCCTCCGATGCACAGTACTCCATATTATTGTCCTCCCTCCACGGCTTCAATATGCATCTCTCTTGAAATTCATCATGCGTGGATGCTCCTGACAAAGCTAAAATTCAGTATACTCACATTGTAGCATACATCCAATGAACATTGAGCACCGCTGTGAAATGAAGATGTGCATTTAATAGCCATTTTATTAGGTTGATTCATGCAACTCCACAGTGCTTCAAAGTCCAATATTCTGCGATTCATACAGCTTTTCATTAGTTACTCAATGTGTGTCAAAAATGAATGTCTTGTAGCATCATTTGTTATGTTCCAATTTTCCACAACAATTGGTAAATTTTTATTATAGCATCATGTTTCCCTGTATATTTATAAACTCTGGGATACAGTTTCAAGATTTTCATATCTGAATAGGAATTGAAAAAGGAATCAACTATAAAAGAATGTGTAAGCTGATCAATAGAAATCAGTGAAGTGATGCTCATACACTGTCAACAAGAAATTCGTTGGTGAGATATGACTCTTAGGTAACTGTCACAGAGATCACCACAAACTCTTTACTGCTATTTATCCAGAGCAGTCTGTATTCATCTTTTTTTCGTCTTCGTAAAACAGTCAACTACTTACAGTTTTCACTTGTTAAGAAATTGCAGAATGGTAAGATAAAACATGAAAACCACAGCTATTTTACATTTAATGTTGATAGTAGATAAAAGTGCCATCATAAAACTGCAAAATCTGCCTACATTTGCTCCATTTTTCTATATAAAACTTTAGTAGTTTTACATGAATGTTTGTGAAATTTATTAATTCATTTGAAATTGTGAAAGCTCGTGTAAATATAATACGAAGAAAGCAGAAAGAACCTGAATGGTCACCAGGTCTTTCCCAAAAGCTTTCTGATCACATTTTGCTCCATTGTCCTCAGGCCCATCTGTTATCCTGGCATGCTAAATGTTAATAAACTAGAAATGAGTGCATTACCAATTGACCAAACTGCAGAATAATTTTAGCACACCATCTTAAACATTAACTATTCCTAACAGGAAAATAGTATACTTGATTGAGGAATTTCAGTCCCTAGTTCCTACTCCCTCCACTAAACCACCAAAAGGAAATCATAGTGTGCCATTGCAGCTGATCAAGGATATGAAAATTGTAAGCAGGCTTGACCAAGCTTGACAAGGAATATTTTAGATCCTAGGAAGCTCGGACTCGGGTACGGGTACATATCTAAGTGTCGGATGTTTTATTTTCTGAAATGTAAGATACGGGAACATTTCTAAAAAGAATTCAAATTTCGGATATGGATACGTGGTACGTCTTTCAAACTCCAATTTTTTTACTAATCCAAGATGTCATTTTCAGCAAACCAAAATCAATTATTCATAAAGAAGGAAATGAGTATTGAATAAGGGATTGAGATGAATAAAATAGAATTTTGGGGTTTAGTTTTCAATTATGATTTAAGAGAAACACTAAATGTTATATAAAATATAAAATGAGGGACTTGATTGCAATTTGAACTTAGTGAAGCACTAAGTAGTAATATATGGAACTCATTTTCATTTTATACAAACAAAACCCTTAACAACCGATACATAGAGAGAAAGAAGAAAATAAAAAAGAAGAAGAAAAAGGGAAAACCTAGTGCCGCCACCTTTCTTCACCCTTTCGACGATGACGCAAGGTTTATAGAGGGCAGAAACGAAAAGAAGAAAAGGAAAGGAAAAGAAGAAGGAAGCAAAAATGACGAAGTGTCCAGTTGAAACTTGGAGGCTCCGTCACATTTTTCATACCCATATGGCCATACCCATGTCGTGTTGTGTTTGACACGGGTAGTTCGATTATTTTGAAGAGTCCGAGCCTCACAGGTTAGGTCAAAGTTGGCATTCTGTTTACTCCCCAGCTGTCATCCCACAGACTTACCATGCAATGAACAGGCTTCTATTTAAATTTATAAATATATGTGATTAGAATATATGTAGATGCTCTGCAGTCATTCTATCTTGAAATTGGCTCAAAGAAAAAAAAAAAAAAACTCCAATAGATTGAGGATTTAAAAAAGAAGAACCTAATATGGAGAAGAATCAAATGCAGCAGGGAAGTGGACTACGAGTGTAATATCCTACCCATTAGTTTTGTTCTCTTCAATTGTTGCACATTCCTCTTGGCCTTCCAGAACTGAGGAGAAAGCTTTTCTGTCCTGGCAGTAGAGGAACACTCATACATTAGCATATGCATAAAGTAGAACGTGAGCAATTCTAATTAGAATAGAGCATAGGCCCGTATATTCAATGAAGTATTTGAGAATGCAGACCTTTACTCGAAGTAGAAAAAGAGATCGAAATACAGATTTCTATAGCTAGAATAGATTAATACATTGTATATCTGATGAATAGCCAATTCTCTCATGTAAGGACCATTTATTAATGAAAGAAATATCATATGACTGTAATTCACAAAAGATGCTTGTCAGCCTTCAGATCAGAGAAAATAAAGCCAAGACAAATCCACATGCAGTGACTTGGCAACATAGACCTCTCACATCCAGTACAATTCCCTTAAGTTAGCAGCATCATAATGCAGGAAGTAATTAATAAATTCAATACATCCATATGGAATAACATAACGGATCAAATATGCTTCGATTTGCCTATGTATGGTCCAAAGAGTAATTCCTTTTCTCTAGTGTGCAGTTGTGAGGTTGATATGGAGGACACAGTTTAAATTGCAAGATTTTCTAAGAACTAAAATTGCCAAGAACCTTAACATTATAAAAAGTTATTGAGAATCAAACAAAAGAAATGTTTCCTCTCCTAACCTTTTCATTCATATGTGTGACAGCATCTTGAATCTTCTTTATGATAAAACTTAAGCTTCCCACTTCAAAAAGTAATACCTAAACATAGAGTATTCCAGTAAGTAATAAATCAGAAGGAATATCTGGTTTCAAGAAGAAATAGTACAGGAATTTTTTTTATGAAACCTTCTTCTGTGACGTTAGATTCTGTATAATCAGTTCCTTTGTTGACAGACCTTTCTGAAGGTATGACCGGTTAAGACAAAACTCTCAAGATTATTCATGGCTAGATGCTGAAGAGGCCAGATTAAGAGTGCTATAGCATATATAACAATTTTCACAAATAATGTCATCAGGATATCTCATCAATTGTAGGTTGAAATTCATCCTGAGTTTTTGTCATCTTTAACTGTGCTCCCAGGCCCAAAATGATTTTGTCCTTTCTTGTGAGCTCTTCCTCATAGTTCCTCATTTTGCATTCCAGATCACTGATTCTTTCTGAATGGTACATTGACATGCCATTTTAAATAACAAAATGCAGAATCTATTTAGAAGGGATGGAAACCATTTCGAGAAATTCAGATCACCGAAGTCTAAAGATACAAATATCATGGTCATGGAGTTGGAGATACAACTCAATGCTTCACAGATAGAAACTGCGAATACAGAAGCACAGGACCATATTTGTCTTACATGCGAAATTACTAAGTTCAAATGGTACACTTAAAATGTTGTACAGCTAAAATATGTATCATCAATTAAGAGATGGTTTTGGCAAGCCTTGAGAACATTACCAATGAATAGTTTTTCGAAAGTAGCAATCTCGTGTAACTTTTTCTTCAACTTTACTGCTGCAATAATCAATGAATAGATAAATAGATTATATTGCAGCATACTGAAGAACTGAGGCTGGTAAACTGAGTTCTAGAAAACTACTTGCCAGCTTCCTCTTTCTCATTCAATATACACTGTGTGTCATTTACTATCTGCTTGATGGAGGAAGCCTCCTTCTGTATTGAATTAACAAGTAAGGAATGAGCCTTTATCTTTTCAGAAAGAAAAAGAATCATTCGATCCCTAGATTCCATATCTCGTTTCATTTCGCAAGTAGAGTCCTGTATATCAATATCAAAACTGAACTGTATTATTATTTCACTTGATGACATTACACAAGTCTTGGTTTTCCAGAAAAGAATTCAAGAGAAAATATCCAACAGAATCAAATGTGATCCTGTAGTCAGTTTAGCATCTTCAGCATTAAGAAATAGAATTACCAAAATTAAGCATTACAAATCTACTCCAAGAAGGAGATATAACTTTACCATTTCACATGTTCAAATTAAGATGTTAATCTTTTGTTGTTGTAGCATAGAACAGAATATAAAGCCTTTTTAAGGAAGTTTCTGCTGCCAAGCGTGGGCTGCCATCATCCATATTCTAAAAGCGTGAAACCAACCATCTTTTCCTTTCAGGCATTTTCCAGTTATAACCAAAAAGAAAATATACTGGCATACCATCTAGTTCATTATATAAACTCAGCTTACCAAAAAGAAAATATAGTGGCATAACATCTGGAAACATGCAGCCATATTACAACCTAGTTCATTATATAATTAGTTTAATCGCTTTAATTTAATTACATTCTGGAACTTTCAAAATATCTTCTACATACCTTGTCAAACTGTCCAAAACCAGAAGTATATCTTCCCAAGAAGCATTTTAGGGACGATGCTAACAATTATAATCAAACAATATTTTCTCGTGTTTCTTGTACAAAATAAAGAAAACTGTGTACATAATTGAATTCAAATAAAGCCCACTACTTCTCCTTATTTTGCCAAAAGACTTTGTTTCAATTTTAAATCAAAGAGACAGGCAAAATTAATCTTAAAGTTAAAAATCCTTTTCTATTGCTCCACATTACATTCGTGTTCAAAAGTTATTGTAACATGTACTTAAGTTGTGAAAAGATTAAGGATACTAATTTTTTTTTTCAAGCAAGCTACCTGATTCAAACTATGAATAAAAAACGGAAAATTTTGCATCTTAAATATTTCTTTATTTACATAGCCTGCAAGCTGTAGGGCATTGACAAAATTAGCATTAAGATGAAGAAAAATGGGGCTCTAGTCGAATTATATTCCACAAATTAAGCAATTATTTCAACAAGGAGTTCTTGTCCTCAAAGAATCCATTGGTCAACCACGGATATCATTGTAACTTTTGAATTTCTTCATCCCCTTTCTAGAAATTTGCTTCATATAATATAATTATACTGGCTTAAATACTTGCGTACTAGTTTTAATAATTCAATTAGCTTGTCTGCTCATCCAGTTTAAATATTTGTTTTTACTTTTTACATTAACTCAATAGAAGGAAAAGGTATTATATATTTCTAAAAAGTGCATTTATGGTCCAGCACATTATATAATCAGTTTCTTGCATTAGATATCACTTGCAAGTAGAAACATATAAGTAATTATTATATTCCGAAATTCTTGTTATGTGGCATTCTCCCGAGAAATTATAAAAGAATTAACTGTTCTAATCGATAAGTTGAACAATATCAGATCAACCTCTCCAACCAAAGAATTGTTAATCGGGATATTTTTTTAATAACAAGTGCAACTGGCTCTAGCAGCCTAGCTAGGTTCTTACAAACTAAAGCCAGAGAGAGAACAAACCTCATAAGCTTTGACAAAACTTTCCCTCGATTGCAGTAGGTTATTAATAGTATCCTTCAATTCTTTCTGCCTGTTCTCAAGCAATGCATTTTCATTCTCAAGGCAATTAACCTGCATCAAAGAAATAGTATTTCAGAACATAAAAACACGAATTGATCAATTAATTTCTTCGATTTAACAATTATTTATCAATTTACATTTCAACAATCATTTCTCAATTTACCTTTCTTTCGAGTTTCTGCCGGAGTTCATTAGACACCACTAATTCCGATTGTAACTCTGCCAATTTCTTATTCGTTTCTTCCTCTGCTTTCTTTTCTTTCTAGTTATACGCGTATGAAGCCACATTAATTCACCGAATAGAATAGAATAGAAAAGTGTATGTATGTACAAGTTTGAGTTTAAACCTGAACCAAAAGTTGGAGCTGTTTGGAGGCAGATTGATCTCTCTCCTGGTGACAATGCAGAGAAATCAATGCGTGTATTTGCGTGTTTGTGTATGAGAGAGTAAGTGATGCGTGCTTACTTTGAGGTGATGGACTTCGGATATTAGGGCACGGAGTTGGAGCTGAAATTTTGAGAGCTTGAGGAGGTCCATTTCCGCTTCCCGCCAGTTTCTTCAGAGGGTGGTTATATTGCCCCCAACACATTTTTTATATTTACTAAAATATCCATAACTAAAATGTCATAAAAAATCATCAACGTCCATATATATTGTCTTTCCTCCCTTTCAAAATTACAAAATCTACCGTTGAGAGCCTTTTTTTATTGGATAATGTCATTTTGCCCAAGTTGGTTCACAAAAGGGGGTGCCCAAATGATATGGCGCCCCCTATTGGAGCCACTGAATCCCTCCAATAGGGGGGCGCCACATCATTTGGGCACCCCCCTTTTGTCAACCAACTTGGGTATTGTAGCATGATTCTTTTTTATTTATGTGTTGTTAGTTGAGTCTACGATAAAAAAGTTCACCTAAAGCACCCTAAAGAAATCATTTTAACAAGGTAAAATCACTTTTTTGAAGATGGTACCATAACCTTCAATTTGTGCAAACGAATATTCCAAACATTTGATAAATTAGCAATAGAAGTCCGAATGAATGGAATTTGACCATTAATTGACCAATAAAATTGATTTTGACCAATTATGAAATGGGAAAAATAGTAAAATCATTATTTTTCACATAAAACAAAAAAAAAACATAATAAAAGGAATGTGATCTATTTGGCTTCCCTACCCCCCACCCCCAACTTCACCCCATCAAAACTGAGTCAAAACGACGCTCTCCTCTTCCTTCTACAGCTACAGCCAGACACTACCACTCTCCACCATCACTGCCTTCGCCTTCCCCCCATCAATTTTCACCTCCACATCCATCTCCAAACAAAACCAATTGCTCTTTCACAGTCACTCTCCGCCACTGCAGCCTCTGCCTTGCCCACCATGGCCCACATCCATCCCAACACAAAACCAATTGCAATCGATCATATCAAAAGCTCAATTATCATCCATTTTAATCACCCAATTTTAATAATTATATCAAACACCTCATAGGCATCATGCAATCTTCCATTTTGACAAAATGAATTGATCAATGTAGTGAATGTAGCAATTTAATTAACCCACCCACCTTCACCATCCCCGTCGTTTCGACGACCGTCCGATGACTACTGCAATGCCGACAACCGTTCTGGCGACTACTTCGATTCCGGCACCGTTTCGGCAACTACTCCGATTCTAGTGAATATTCCGATAATCGTTCCGCCGTCAATTTATTTCGATAACGGCTCTAATTCCGACAATTGTTCCAACTCCGGCGAATATTCCAGCAACAACTCAAGTCACAACCCAGGTCACAATAGGGATGGCAAAAAAGCTCGGCGGCTCGGGCTCGGCTCGGAAAAAGCCCGAGCCGGGCCCGGCTCGGGCTCGGTGGAACAGAGCCAAGGCTCGGGCCGAGCCTCATTTTGAGGACTCGGCCCGAGCCGGGCCTGCCCGTGTGGCTCGGGTCGGCCCGCAAAAAAAAAAAAAAAAAACCAAAAATTGTCAACTTATTCCACTCATCATGAAACTAATAAACTAATTATAAGTGACCAATTTATCTCATAATGTATCACATAGATTATTTTGAAAAATGGGTGATATTTGTTTGTTTAATATTTATTGTATTATTAGTTTTTTACTGTTTTCATTTTTCTAAAACTCTAAGTACCTAAATATTTAAAGTAAGTATTTTCTCATTTACACAAATGTTTATTATTCTATATTAAGTGAAATTATTAGTGATATATATTGCTTAATTACATTTAAAAATTTAGCTAATTTCATCAATAGTTACTAAAATTTGTAAGAAAATTTAAATCGATCATTAAAAAAATTTCTTACTTTGTTATAATGGATAGTTACTCATTTATAAATCTAACATGTTATCCGACATAAGCCTATAAGGTGCCACAAAAAAAAAGAAAAAAGAAAAAAACCCGAGCCGACTCGGGCTCGGCTCGGCTCGGCCCGCTAAGGCTCGGGTCAAAAGCTCGGACCAAGCCTCATATTTTTTGGTCGGGCTCGGCTCGGCTCGAGCTTTTTTTTTCCGGCTCGACTCGTTGACATCCCTAGGTCACAAGTCACAACTTATGTCACAAGTTACAACGCATGCTTTTTTTGTTTATAATAATTGATAACATAATAATGCTCATGTCTCACATTTTTGTTAATAGTCACGAGTTATTTTCAAATGGTCATAACACAAGTCACATAATATATTGCACATGGCTCACGATTTTGTTCATAGTCCCATGTTATTTTAAAATGGCCAAGCATATGTCACATAATATTTTTGCACATGAATCAGGTCACAGCACGTGACTTAAGTCACAGCATATGTGATAACATATGACTCAAGTCACAACATTAGTCACAGTTATCTATCAGTCATATATTTTCAAATTTATTGGTCACAGATTAATTTTGTCACAATTTTAAGGTCACACTTAGATTTTTTTGATGACCACCAACGACTTCTGTGACTACCCCGTGACCATCACCGTCGTTGTCGCCAGAACCAACAACACCACCCCTCTGTGACCACCACTGATTTCAGTGACCACCTTTGTGACCACCACCAACTTCTGTGACCACCACCGACTTCTGTGACCACCACCTCACCACTGCCACCAGCTGCATCACCGCCGCTGCCAACGACCACACAAATCATCCACCGTAAAACCACCTTACCATCGCCAATATCCATCACCAACATCACCAAATCCACCTGCACCACCACCAACAAAAAAAACCCCAAAAACTATCTCCACCACCAACCACAGATCCACAATCACCAACAAACCTCGTTGCCACCGTTGCTTACCACATAACCTGACTCTTCTTCCACAAACATCACTTCCACCGTTAAACAACCAATTCCACCACCGTCACCACCTATCTCCCACCACCACAATCAACCAGCACCGCAGCCAAAACCACCACCACCATCTCCCACCACCGCATCACAACCCACCAGATCCACCACCTCAAAACTCTGTAGGCGAATAATTCGTTCTGTTATTCAACTAAGTACGGTCACTCTGAGGAGACATTGAGGCAACAGACTAGGAGAATGGCAGCACTGTGCACGGCAGCGATGCTCGTGTTGGTGCCACTGAAAGGCGCGACGATCGTGTTGGTGCCGTTCCCGCTAGTAAAGAAAATGGCGAATGGATGAGAGATAGAGAAGAGAGGAGGTGGCACATGGTTGCGCCTCCGAAGGCCGCTGAGCCTCAACTTCGCTGCGCAGGGGTGCGCCTCCGACGCCAGACCTCAAAGCTGGAGTTGTGGTGGTTGGTGTAGAAAGAGGCGGCGATTTGTAGAGAGATGATGGAGAAAAGTAGAGAGAGAAAGATAGAGTAATTTGAGAGCTAATTAGGGTTTGTAACGTGTATTGGAGGATATAAATTAATTTTTATAATATTTAATTAAATATAAAAAAACATGTATCTATATATAAAATATCTGATTTTTGAACTTAGATCTCCAAAAGTAAGGATCGGGTAATTTTCACATTTTTTTTTTTTAACACAAGCCAAGCCAAACTCGTGTCATGTGCCCAACCAAGTTAGCTAATCGCGGACTGGGATAAGTATTCAACCAATTGCCTCCGTATACCAGGATATAATCTATCTACAATATTTAAAAGGAAGGATTTTGGAAAGACTTTTGCATACCAATTTTACTCGTATATATTTAGCTATAAGTTCAATGAATCCTCACCCAATACCCATTTAATATTATATCTATCGTTAATATAACGTTTAATTTATTTTCAACAACAAAAAAAATAACTTCTACACCACTAAATACAGTTATTACTAATTATTAATATTATTGCTTTCACTAAAAAATCATTTATATGTATAATTAAAAAAAAAAAAGTTTCAACAAGAAGCATTATTACATGCAATGAAGAAGTCTGAAAAAGTCATTAATATAAATAATTAAAAAAAATATTTCAACAATAAGAATTATTATATTCATTCAAGAAATAAGCATTATTGTATACAATTGAAAAAAATCATTATTATATACCAGGAAAACAAAATGTTTCAACAGTGATTTTTTTTTTTTTTTTTTTAATCCAGTTTATTATGAAAATCGCTAATATGTACAGTTAAAAAATATTTCAACAATGATTTCTGAAAGTAAATTAAAATATTAGTGATGAAAATATAAAATGGCATATATAGATCATGAACTTGGAATTAATTCGTCATCCAATCCAGCCTAATTATAAAGCCAAATATAAATCATTAATTAATTCATACATAGAACAGCTTCTTGATGATTCATTCTCAATTAATAATAAAATTAATATATTATATATACAATGCTAATAATTTTCTGGAATGTCATTTTTTTTTTCATTTCAAGAATGTCTTTCTGAGGTTAGTTCGGCATCTCTCAATTTTTCGACAAATGCCTATAGAGAAGTACTTGAATGCAACAAAACCAACGAAATTCTTTTATTACATATTACCTCTTCATTTTTGTTTCGCATACTTATTCCCCACCCCCAATTAGTTTTTTTATTTCAAGTTGTTACCAATTATTTTTATGATTTTTGATCATCGTCTATTTTTGACTTTCATACGATTATTACAAGAGATATATCTCAAATGATATAGAATCTAATCAGATCGAATCAAATTGAAATGAATCAAATATGTTTACTTGGATTTTAGGCAAACTTTCAAATTAAGATGTACATATCCATATAACTAGCACATGACTTGCCTCAACTTATTGATACATTTCATAGCAACAATGAACCCAATGCAAAGGATATTTTAGATGTACGCTCTCTCGAAGTTTCATATGTTGATATTCAAGTAACATGATATCTAAATCCAAATAAAAAACATACTTTTGATGTTATACTCGAATGAACAATGGAAACGAAGCATGTTTTTTGTTGATGGACCTTACGATATAGGAAAACCGTTTTATACTGTGACTTATAGGCAAGGGTTTGATCTCAAAAGATGATAACACTTGCGATAGCAACTTTAGGTGTAACATCGTCAATAATGCCATGAGGCAGAACCGCCCATTAAATATTTCACTCTAGACTAATGAATCAATAATGAGTAGTATATTAGAACATAGTACTACAATGGAATTAATTCGACAGGCAAATCTCATAATATAGGATGAAGCACTAATAGCTAACAAAAACACAATAAAAATAGTTGGTAGAACTTTAAGAGATATCTTGAACTATTTAGAACCATTTGGTGGAAAGATTTTTGTATTTGGATTGGACTTTCACCAAGTACTACTTATCGTTCCAAGAGAAATAAGACAACAAATAATTAACCAAACTTTGATTAAATCATATCTTTGGGAGAAAGTTGTGATGAGTGTATTTCACTCATTGAATTAGCACCTCCAAAGCATAGATCTCGGTTTGTTCTCGATCACTTTGAGCGTTTTAATGGATTTGTTCATGTTGTTTTGTAGTGTAAGTAACTTAGTGAATTTGGTGTGTTTTGGAGTTTGGAACGGAGTTGAACTCTTGATCATGAAAGTCGGCAGTGAGTGGAGATTAAAGAAAAGAATTCTATCGCAACGCCAGCAAAGAATTCTATCGCAGCGGTTACGACGACAAACATGGGTGCCGCTACTTGAGAGTTAAAAAAATCAGATTTTTTAGAGAGCTTTCAGCCCGATCCATTCCCAACTCGTCTTGAAACTTCAAAACACTATAAATATAAACTAAATACCAATTTTTAGGAGAGAAATCAACGAGTCAAGAACAATCCAAGGAGGTAAGAAGCAAGCAATCATCAAGAAATCAAAAGAAAATCAAGAATAATATCGCAAGGGAGATTGAAAATCTACCAAAACTAATTTTTCTATTCTCTTCTCTATGTTGTTTTATTTGAGTTTGATTATTTATATGACTTCCGTCATGAACTGAACATCTAATATAATGTAATCAAAACTTGAGAATATGATTTGATTTGATTTTAGTTATTTCTACGAAATTTTCTTTTTCGTTGATTTGTGTTATTCATTTAATGCTTTCAATTAATTGATCACTAATTGAATGATTATATACTAGTCAATTCCGACACTCAAGTGAGGAAAATTTAGGCGCGATCATAACAATAATACAACTTAGATTTTATGAATTTCGAGAAAAAGTGTAGAATATATGAAATTTGTTCCATTTAAGAATCACGATCTTGATAAATCTTGATTTTAATTTATAATAGAGATATTAGAATTAATTCATAAGGTTAATTTTTACCCGGCACTCGAGAGATATGGTAGAATTATATTAGAGTTCTTGCTTATAAACATGAAAAATTGATTAGAGATAACTAGGATCTTGAAAATCATATTTGATAATTAGGTGAAATCATACCATAGGCTCTCGTATATTGATTAATTCATGTAACTTTCATTTATTCGTTGAATTTGTCACAGCCATCCCTAACTTAGTTAAAACCACTGATTTCAAATTGTATTCATATAGATAAAATAATAGCTACACAATTATAGTATTTGGTAAAAATTAAATAGCAATCATTGTGGGTTCGACATCTTAACTTTATTACTATATTACAAATCTTGACAAAGTACACTTGTAGTATAATTACGTTACAGAAACCGCGTGACAAGTAGAAAAACCTCAACTAAACCAAAACATGCGTATTCAAAATGGGAATCGATTTGCACAATACTTGATCAAAATTAGTAACAAAATAGATTCTTACATAGAGGATGACTTTATCAACTTACGTAAGCGGATAGTTAAAGCAAGCGATGATGCTGAAACTTTGGAGTTACACAATCAATGCAGTGTTCCTAGATTTAACAAAAAAATGCGATTTCTTCTAATAATATGACACAAAATAAAATTATTTCAACAAAAAATGAGTATGTTGACTAACTCAATTATGACAAACTAATTGAGTTATTTCCTGAAGAAGGTGAAGAATTTGTCAACTTTGATGAAACAACAGATTATACAAACCACTTTTACAAAAAGCGGTTTCTAAATATATTGTTGCTAAATGGTATTCCATAACATAAGATAATTTTGAAAAGAAACTGGCCAATAATGCTTGTTGATATTTGACCCTATTTACAAGATTTACTAAAGACCTCATCCCTAATGGAAGTTGTCAAACAGAAATTACTATCATAACTCTAGGAACAGCTAGTCCCCAATCATCTTATGCTAGGTATACTCCACCATAATCAAGGAACATTATAATTATTGATTTGACTAAAGCGTTGTCATCGCCTCTACTTTACCCACCCCATAATGACATGTGGCATAACTAATATAAGCACCTTGTGATCAACCAATCAGAGATCAACTATGACAGAATGAAGGAATGACTTCAATCGCAAGGAATATCATGGTGAGCAGTTGACCTCGCCATCCAATAAGATAACTCCTCAAGTTGAATGATTTGGCAAGCTTAATGAGGAAAATATTATAGCTGATGTCAGGTGGCATCCAAATACTGTTGACGACGTGACAAATGTGGCCAATCCTTAAAAAACCAGCTATAAAAGGAGACAAATGGTCCCCTTGATGGACCACGACTTCATGTGTTAACCAATTACATACTAGCTCAGTTTCAAGATAAAAAAAGTCAAAAAAATTGTCCCTTTCCTATTTCAACTAATTACATCGTCTAATTCTCAATTAAGTTGAACGTCAACAATGCTCTTAAAAAATTGGGCCTTCCAACGATTTTTGTAATAGAACAATAATTATCGTCGTGATTTCAAAAGACATTACACATGCAGAAATAACGATTAGACAACATGCTATAAGATAAGTTTTCCTTCTACTCATCCTATTAACTCCAGTAAATGATGAAAAATATTAATTCAAATGCAAGAGTAAACAATTTTCAATACGTCTATACTTTGCAATAACAATTAACAGAACTCAGGGACAAATAATGCTTACTATTGAAATATACATTCCTGAACATGTATTCTTTCATGGACAACTATTTGTTGCACTTTCTCACGAAGTTTTAATGAAAACAACAAAACTCTTGGTAAAAGAAAAAAAAGTTGTCGAACATTGACAAAAATATTGTGTACAAAGAAATGTTATTGTAATCGAAACATTACATATAAATTTATTCAATATTTTAACATTATATATATATTTACATAATTTCATAAAATGTTTTATTCATATATATTCTTTTTTAACGATTTTAATTTTTATTTACCAATATCAATTACCTCAACTACTTCCAAAAACAATATTAATACTTAAAAAAATTACGCATATCATTTATTCGATATATAAGACTTACAACGCATGTGCTTATTACTAACATATATGAGGAGAAAATTAGAGGATATCAAGTTTTTTAATTTTTATTATAGAAATTATGTTCGATTTTCTTTATTTATAAATCATGTATTTTTATTTTATATATATTTTTGGGACAAGTGATGGCTCTTTAGAGAATTATTTTAAAATTGATGGCTCGTTCGAGCATTATTTGATTTGCTTTCATACTATATTTAAAACTTATTTTTCATTTTAAAATGTCAACATTATTTAAGAACACGGCAAATAAGGATTAATTAAATTATAACTAATTGTTGTTCCGTGTTCGGTGAAATCAATACCCAAATTAAATTAATTCAGGTACCTATCCTCCTTTAACTTAAATTAATACGCTATATGATGCGGAATTAGATCGTATCATTTATTCATAAATTTATGAATTAATAAAATAATAGTTAAATTGAAATACATAAATTTGCTTACAAGTAAATATAAGCCAAAAACATTATCCATAAGCAAAAATCACTTATAATTTGAAAAACTCAATTTTAAGTTGAAAAATTCATACGAGTACAAAATTTGTGTACATGTAACACATAATAATTAAAAATCCACTTATAAGTGATAAAATCACTCGTGAGTAAATTTACATATATGTAAGAAATTTTTTTTATAAATAAAAATAATATACGATAATTTGTTAATAAATAAAAAATACTATTTTTCAATACTGGTACATTTTTGTAAGCTATAACAACAAATACCATATTAGGAGAAACACAACCATAATCCAGCCTAATCAAATCCCACATGATCCTATGAATAAAGCCACTTGTTCAGGCTAAAAAACAGATACAATACAAACAGACTGACTGAAAGTGTGGATTTTTTTTTTTCAAACTGTCCAATTATGTATGGACACATGTCTCTTCTGTGTTTGAGTCTGTTCATGTAGCATGATTGTGATCTTATTCCCGTAATCCTATTTATCCTAATCATAAATAATATACCAAGCATGTCGTTAACTGACGTGGAACTCATCACTGAACCAAATCGGTCCAAATCAATTAAACAAATCAGTCCAAATCAATTACTTTTTTTATTTGTAGTTAATATTTACTTTAAACTAAACCTTTTCTGGTTAATCAAACCATGCTCCATGCACTTACTGTGTGTTTGTGCGTGTAAAACTGATATGAGCAACCTCTTCTAGATTGATCTTAACATAAATCTCCATTCTGGAAAAGCTTATCACTAGTTCCCCACATAGGGGTCCTTGGAGGACATTTCCGTATGCATTAAATTTGGCTGATGTGAAACTTTGATGGATAAAACCCTAACTGGGTCCAGGGATATTTAATCTTTTAATTATTTCGTACTAAGGGTCCATTGACAGAGATGTACTGTGGGTTGGGTCACCCTCGGATTGGTCCATCACAGTTTGCAATTTTTTGTTGGGTCGAACGTGCTCAGTCTTGTCTTTCGCAGATCATCGATAAATTGTGTTACACGAACAAATTCCTTAGCAAATTAATATGTTTCGTATACTCCTATTGGTCTAATCTGATACTTCCATTCTGACAAAAGTCTCGTTTTCTTAAGATTTTGGCGGTTTGAACATGTTAAATAGATCCTTCCTTTTCTTTTCTCAAAATTAGGTTTGATCTTATACCATCGGGCGACCGACTCCATGAAACCATTTTGGTCGATCACATGGCTAAGCTCTATTAGTCGATGGCTTATCGAAGCAATTTCCACACAAAAAGGATCAGCAATAAACAAAATCAATCTTCAAAAGGGAGTAATTGAATCTATCGTGAAGATATTGAACTTCTTGAAAACGTTGGAATCCACAAGCACCTTTGATGAGGCAATTGTTGATTGCTGAGTAAGTGCAGTGGGGCCATATGGGGCTCGACATATTTTAGATTTTTTTGTGGTTTTTATATTGTAAACACTTGAATCCATTGATGAAGATATGAGAGCAGTGGGCCATTTGAAGCTTTTCATACTTAGCTGGAGATGTCATCATTTTGGGTTCTTGGTTTCATACTTTTATTTTATTTCAATGTCTAAGTTCATTGTAGTTGGCAACCTGTTCTATCAAAAAAATTGCTACTATTATTGTAGGAAAATTGTTTCAACTTCAAATACCGGATTTACAACTTGATACCAATTTTGATGAACAGAACAAAAACTGTATTTACAAATACAGTTAGCGCATACTATAATATAATGTAAAATATATATATTGCAGTAAATAATGAAAACAATTGCAGAATGACAATATGCAAAATCGAAAAACAGAATCTGTTAAAACTGTATAACACTTTTAACCCGAGGCCTGTGTCAAACACAGTTTCCTTAAAACAGATTCGCCCCCTCACCGTACGTGCTTGAGGATTGATATGAACGTCTGCTTCCCAGGATACAACGGTAGAACCAGTAGTTTCTGAGCACAACAGAGACTACTCCGGCGAACTGACTATGTGCCTGAATTATATCACCACCGGACTCGAACAAAACCGGGAAAAAAAAAAATGCAAAAACGGAGACTGTATGTAGGAGAAACAGGAACTGCAGGCAGATGAATATGCAGATGAAATCGTGTACTGCAGACTGAAAAACGAGATGACTATATAGACAACTATAGAATAATTGCTCAATAACTTCATAGCAATTAACATGGGAGTTTCAACAGTTTTGGAAAACCAAAAGTCTATTGAAAAAATTAAAAAATGTAGCAAAACGTGGACACTCCTAAGGGGCCAATTTTGCTCCTTTCGGTCCGACATTCGTGTACGTAGGTCGCGCTCGCACACAAGTTCAAAGTCTGAAGCCAATTTCGGTCCAGGATTTGCACCCCCCTGCGCGCGCACGTGGAGAGAGCCTCTATGCTACACCATTCTAAAGTGCAATCCTTTATAAAGTGGTTTTAATTTTCATCAACTTCCTATGTGGGACAAAGCTTAAATTTTTTGCTTTCCCACCAACATAAACTCCTTTCACATGGCATATTTTGAGCTTCAATTTCTCATTCACCCGAGCATCATTTTTGACAAGTAAGTATATGATTTCGATGTACTCACGGAGGAGAACACAAATCAACTTTCATCTTTCAAAATAGCCAAGCGGGTCCCACTCAAAACTAGTGCCAAAGTCAGCCCATTTTCAGTTTTTTTCCAACAATCCCCCACATGAATGAAAATTGGGAGCGACACATGAATGTGACACAGGAAGACTAGGTGATATAGTTCAACAGTTGAAACCTGCATAGGATAGGTAGGTGTTACCCCTTGAACCTTCCCTTGTGAAAGCATATTTACTTTACTAGCTGACCAGTAGACGCGAAATTTTAGAATATTAAATCCTTTGTTAAACTCTCTTCCTATCTTGAATAAAAGTCTTATGTTTTGTGAACGTTTCACTTTAGGGAAATTCACAAAACTGCCATTCTATCCTCGACAGAAACGTTCATCTGTTTTTCTTCATACTTTACATATGGATGTATGGGGCATGCCTTGCGCCAGTTATTTCTTCAGACGGTTTTCAATATTATCTAGTTGTTGTGGATGAATACTCTCATTATATTTGGTTAGTCCCCATGGCTAGAAAATCTAATGTGTCTTCTATACTCCTTAACTTTCTCAATGTGATGGAAAAACAATTTAATACTCAAGTAAAAATTGTTCAAAGTGATGGAGGAGGTGAGTTCATAAATCAAACACTCTAAAATTATTTCCTATCCCAAGGCATAATACAAAGAATATCTTGTCCTGGAACTCCAGAACAAAATGGATTTTTCGAAAGGCGACATCGTAACATTGTTGATACATCTCTAACTCTAATGGCACATTCATCATTTCCAACAAAAATGTGACCAAACGCCTTTCAAACAGCAACTTTTCTTATCAGTAGATTGCTAACTCCGACACTTGATGGTAAATCCCATCATACATGTTACTCTGTGCACTTCCAATTGCTGATTGACTATAACAATATATGCAAAGGTGATGGCACTGGTTTTGACATCTTTGGAATATCCCTAAGAAGTTGCGCAACCATTCAGCCTCTTCACCACTTTTATCTAAAGCTATAAACTCAGATTCCATAGTGGATCTGGTTATAATAGTTTTTTAAGGATTTCCAGGAGGATATAGCCGCACCTGGCAATGTAAACACAAATCCACTCGTGGACTTTGAGTATTTTATATCAGATATCCAATTATGTCATCACTTTATCCTTCAATGATCGCTGGATATCTAGTATAGTGCAGTCCAAAATTCCGGTACAACTCAAGTACCTTAGACCTTAACTATTCCTTTCCAGTGATCAGCTCCTTGATTACTCGTATATCTACTCAGTTTTACTCACTGTGTAGGCTATGTATGGTCTTGTACAACTCATCAAGTACATCAGACTCCCAATAACTCTCGAGTAATCTACTTGATGTACACTTACCACCTTATTTTTGGATAGATGTTGACTTGTATCTATCGGTGTTCTAGCCATTTCAGTATCATCTTTACTGAACTTATCTAAGAATTTTATCAACTTAATGTGACTGGTTTAGAACAAGCCCATCTGACGTTCTTGAAATTTTTATTCCAGTAAACATCAGCTAAACCCATATCCTTCATGTCAAACCTCGAATTTAAAATCAGAGGATATCGAGAGATTATCAACTCAAAAATCAAAAATAAAAAAAAAAAAAAAAAAAAAAAAATAAAGAACAATAAAAATGACATAACCATTTCCAGTGTCTTTAACATAAACACACCATTTGGCAACACTCGTGATTTTAAATCACTCTCCATCATGACATTTATCAAATTTTTCGTGCCATTGTTTTGGTGCTTGTTTCAAGCCATATAACGACGTCACCAATTTACAAAACTTTCTTTTTGACTTGCCCTTGAGATGAAAACCCCTCGGGTTGTTCCATATAGATTTCTTAATCTAAATCTCCATTCAAGAATGCAGTATTAACATCCATTTGATGTACTTCAAGATTTCGCAAAGCAGCAATCGCAAGTATCATCCTGATAGATGTTATTCTCGTTACTGGAGAATATGTATCAAAGTAATCAAGGCCTTCTCGTTGTCTATAACCTTTTATTACCAATCTAGCCTTATACTTTCAATAATTCCATTGCTTTCATTTTACGTTTGAAAATCCATCTATAGCCTAGTGTTTTACTTACTGGAGGAAGATCCACTAGCTCGCAGTATGATTTTGCAAAATGGAATCTATTCACTTTTAATGGTCTCTTTCCATTGAAGTCCTTCTGATGAGTTCACAGCTTCTTGATAGCTTTGAGGTTCATTTCTAGCATATAGGTCAAAAAATATCGGACCATAAGTACGATTTTTACTATCCTTTCCCTTTTGCTACGTCTTGGTTCGACCTCAACCTCATCTTCTAATTCTTGGTCCGGACTATTTTCAGTCATAGTCTCATATGTCCGTTTAAAAGAGCTTGCCTCTTCTTTGGACTTGCATGGAAATACATGTTCAAAGAAGGAAGCATTTCTCGAAGTCCATTATCGTGTTTTGTGCATATCCGGAATTTTAGATTCATACACAAGAAACCGATAAGCATTACTATTGTGAGCATAATCCAATGAAGATACAACTACAGTTTTTTCGTCGTCCTATCTTCATCCCTCTTTGGTGTTGGGACAGCCACTTTAGCAAGGACACCCCCACACTCGTAAGTATATATATGAAGACTTTCTTCCTTTCAATAACTCATAAGGGGTCTTCTCCATTTTCTTTTTTTTTTTTTTTTTTAAAAGGTAATTTGCTTATACTTCCACAGCCTCCCCCCACATGTTATGAGGTAACCCAGAACTTACCAACATCGGCATTATCATTTCTTTTAAGGTGCGATTTTCCTTTCAGGCCAAACAACACCATTTTGTGTGCGGGGAATAAGGTGCGGTGGTTTCATGTATAATTCCATGTTGTGCACATAATTCAGCGAATTGTGCTTCATACTCACCACCTCGATCGCTTCTTATCAACTTAATTTTCTTGTTAAGGGGTTCTCAACTTCATTATTGTAGAGAATGAATTTATCTATCGCTTCATCCTTGCTTTTTAGCAAGTACACATAACAATATTTTGTGCTATCGGCGACAAAAGTAATAGAAATACTTGTTGCCACCTCTTGTTTGTACAAATTTTAAATCACATATATCACTGTGAATTAAAATCAAGTGGTTGTTTTCCGTTCAATTGATTTAAATGATGACCTTATCAATTTTGCCTCAACACAAGTTTCGCACTTATGTTTGGAATCAATATTGAACGCGGGTATACAATTCAAGTTAACTAGTCTACGTAAAGAATCATAGTTAACATGTCCTAGTCTACCACGCCACAAGTTTGAAGACTCAAGCAAGTAAGCGGAAAAATTCACTTTATTCATTTTTGGTTTAAAAAACCATTACATTCAACTTAAACATACCATCGGAAACATAGCCTTTCCGACAAACATTCCACTCTTAGACAAAATAACTTGTCTGACTCGAATACAATACGAAAACCATGCTATTTAAAAGCGACTCGGACACAAGGTTCTTGCGAATTTCAGGCACATACAACACAATGTTAAGAGTTAGCTCTTTCCCCGAAGTCATCTTCAGAACCACTTTGCCTTGTCCTTGATTTCAGAAGTTGTTGAAATTCCCATGAACAACTTCTCTCAATTTCAAGTTGCTTGAAAGCAGCAAACAGTTCTTTATCAAAACACACATACATCGTAGCTCCGATGTCAATCCACCATTCTTTTGGGTTAGAGCCCACCATGTTCACTTCAGAAACGACGGCTGCTAGATTCATCTCCGACACATATTGTGCCGTATAGTCAACCACATAATTGCTTCTTTCTTCTCTTTGGCAATCTGCACTCGGAAGACTTGTGACCCACTTTGTAACAATTGAAGCATTTCCGTTGAAACTTCCTTTTAGAGGTTCCACCTTTAGGTCTTAGCTTGGTCCCTTTACCACCGAATGACCCAGCCTTACTTTTGTAGGTCTTAATGCTTTGACAATGCTCCTCAACATTGGCTTTAGCAACACTAGGATTGAACAACTTCTTTTCGAAACTCTTGTTGTCTTCTTCAATTCGGAAGTTAACAATCAGTTCTTCGATGTTCATTTCCTTTCGTTTGTGCTTTAGGTAATTCTTGAAATTTTTTATTCATTTTTTGGTTTCCAATTTTCAATAATTGCAACCACTTGGAAAGTCTCACTCAACACCATCACTTCAGCATGAATTTCGTGAAGAATTACTGGAGTTCTTGCACTTGACTGATTATAGTTTTGGAGTCACCATTTTATTAATCTAAGAATTGCCGACAATGAACTTCTTAGCCCCGGCATCTTCAGTTTTACATTTACGGTCCAAAGGACTCCACAAACTCTTTAGCATTTTCATAGTGCTATACACGTTGTATAGGGAATCTGCTAAACGTTCATAATGTAATTTCGGCATAGAAAACCCGAATGGTTCCAAGCATCAAGTGCACTGACCGCTTGAACATCTCCCTCACCCTCTTGGAGTTTTGGAGCAGTTTCAGTCAAGAACCTCGCAAGATTCAAAGGTGGTCAAATAAATAGCATTTTCTGTGGGATATGCCACCTTTTGAATTCAAGCCATTTGGAATTTCTCCGGTTTTCATTTTTATGATTTAACAGGAACAGTAGCCATAGGTTGGCTCACAACATGACTGGCAATCTAGCCACAGTCTGAGCCATACCAGAACTAGAGCCCACAGCCTGTTTTCTAGTAGCCACAGTTTGGGTCACATCAATGTTAGTTTGTTCGGTTGCAATTTCTGAAAATGAAACAAAAATATTAGTTTTCAATAAACTAATATTAATCCGATAAACCAAATGAAACAATAACCAATTGTTTTAAGCTGTAGGAAAATTGTTTCAAACTTCAAAATACCTGATTTTACAACTGATACAATTGGTGTGATGAACCACACACACCCCAAAAAAGTAACCAATTATTTTTATGATTTTTGATCATCGTCTATTTTTGACTTTCATACGATTATTACAAGAGATATATCTCAAATGATATAGAATCTAATCAGATCGAATCAAATTGAAATGAATCAAATATGTTTACTTGGATTTTAGGCAAACTTTCAAATTAAGATGTACATATCCATATAACTAGCACATGACTTGCCTCAACTTATTGATACATTTCATAGCAACAATGAACCCAATGCAAAGGATATTTTAGATGTACGCTCTCTCGAAGTTTCATATGTTGATATTCAAGTAACATGATATCTAAATCCAAATAAAAAACATACTTTTGATGTTATACTCGATAGAATGAACAATGGAAACGAAGCATGTTTTTTGTTGATGGACCTTGCGATATAGGAAAAACTGTTTTATACTTTGACTTATAGGCAAGGGTTTGATCTCAGAAGATGATAACACTTGCGATAGCAACTTCAGGTGTAACATCGTCAATAATGCCATGAGGTAGAACCGCCCATTCAATATTTCACTCTAGACTAATGAATCAATAACGTGTAGTATATTAGAACATAGTACTACAATGGAATTAATTCGACAGGCAAATCTCATAATATAGGATGAAGCACTAATAGCTAACAAAAACACAATAAAAATAGTTGGTAGAACTTTAAGAGATATCTTGAACTATTTAGAACCATTTGGTGGAAAGATTTTTGTATTTGGATTGGACTTTCACCAAGTACTACTTATCGTTCCAAGAGAAATAAGACAACAAATAATTAACCAAACTTTGATTAAATCATATCTTTGGGAGAAAGTTGTGATGAGTGTATTTCACTCATTGAATTAGCACCTCCAAAGCATAGATCTCGGTTTGTTCTCGATCACTTTGAGCGTTTTAATGGATTTGTTCATGTTGTTTTGTAGTGTAAGTAACTTAGTGAATTTGGTGTGTTTTGGAGTTTGGAACGGAGTTGAACTCTTGATCATGAAAGTCGGCAGTGAGTGGAGATTAAAGAAAAGAATTCTATCGCAACGCCAGCAAAGAATTCTATCGCAGCGGTTACGACGACAAACATGGGTGCCGCTACTTGAGAGTTAAAAAAATCAGATTTTTTAGAGAGCTTTCAGCCCGATCCATTCCCAACTCGTCTTGAAACTTCAAAACACTATAAATATAAACTAAATACCAATTTTTAGGAGAGAAATCAACGAGTCAAGAACAATCCAAGGAGGTAAGAAGCAAGCAATCATCAAGAAATCAAAAGAAAATCAAGAATAATATCGCAAGGGAGATTGAAAATCTACCAAAACTAATTTTTCTATTCTCTTCTCTATGTTGTTTTATTTGAGTTTGATTATTTATATGACTTCCGTCATGAACTGAACATCTAATATAATGTAATCAAAACTTGAGAATATGATTTGATTTGATTTTAGTTATTTCTACGAAATTTTCTTTTTCGTTATTTGTGTTATTCATTTAATACTTTCAATTAATTGACCACTAATTGAATGATTATATACTAGTCAATTCCAGCACTCGAGTGAGAAAAATCTAGGCACGATCATAACAATAATACAACTTAGATTTTATGAATTTCGAGAAAAAGTGTAGAATATATGAAATTTGTTCCATTTAAGAATCACGATCTTGATAAATCTTGATTTTAATTTATAATAGAGATATTAGAATTAATTCATAAGGTTAATTTTTACCCGGCACTTGAGAGATAGGGTAGAATTATATTAAAGTTCTTGCTTATACACATGAAAAATTGATTAGAGATAATTAGGCTCTTGAAAATCATATTTGATAATTAGGTGAAATCATACCATATGCTCTCCTATATTGATTAATTCATGTAACTTTCATTTATTCATTGAATTCGTCACAGCCATCCCTAACTTAGTTAAAACCACTGATTTCAAATTGTATTCATATAGATAAAATAGTAGCTACACAATTATAGTATTTGGTAAAAATTAAATAGCAATCATTGTGGGTTGGACATCTTAACTCTATTACTATATTACAAATCTTAACAAAGTATACTTGTAGTATAATTACGTTACAAAAACCACGTGACAAGTAGAAAAACCTCATCTAAACCAAAACATGCGTATTCAAAATGAGAATCGATTTGCACAATGCTTGATCAAAATTAGTAACAAAATAGATTCTTACATAGAGGATGAATTTATCAACTTACGTAAGCAGATAGTTAAAGCAAGCGATGATGCTGAAACTTTGGAGTTACACAATCAATGCAGTGTTCCTATATTTAACAAAAAAAATGCGACTTCTTCTAATCATATGACACAAAATAAAATTATTTCAACAAAAAATGAGTATGGTGACTACTTCAATGACAAACTAATTGAGTTATTTCTTGGAGAAGGTGAAGAATTTGTCAACTTTGACGAAACAATAGATTATACAAACCACTTTTACAAAGAGCGGTTTCTAAATATATTGTTGCTAAATGGTATTCCATAACATAAGATAATTTTGAAAAGAAACTGGCCAATAATGCTTGTTGATATTTGACCCTACTTACAAGATTTACTAAAGACCTCATCCCTAATGGAAGTTGTCAAACAGAAATTACTATCATAACTCTAGGAACAGCTAGTCCCCAACCATCTTATGCTAGGTATACTCCATAATCGAAGAACATTATAATTATTGATTTGACTAAAGCGTTGTCATCGCCTCTACTTTGCCCACCCCATAATGACACGTGGCATAACTAACATAAGCACCTTGTGATCAACCAATCAAAGATAAGCTATGACGGAATGAAGGAATGGTTGCAATCGCAAGGAATATCATGATGAGCAGTTGACCTCGCCATCCAATAAGATAACTTCTCAAGTTGAATGATTTGGCAAGCTTAATGAGGAAAATATTATAGTTGATGTTAGGTGGCATCCAAATACTGTTGACGACGTGACAAATGTGGCCAATCCTTAAAAAACCAGCTATAAAAGGACAAATGGTCCCCTTGATGGACCACGACTTCATGTGTTAACCAATTATATACTAGCTTAGTTTCAAGATTAAAAAAAGTCAAAAAAATGGTCCCTTTCCTATTTCAACTAATTACATCTTCTAATTCTCAATTAAGTTGAACGTCAACAATGCTCTTAAAAAATTGGGCCCTTCCAATGATTTTTGTAATAGAACAATAATTATCGTCGTGATTTCAAAAGACATTACACATGCAGAAATAACGATTAGACAACATGCTATAAGATAAGTTTTCCTTCTACTCATCTTATTAACTCCAGTAAATGATGAAAAATATTAATTCAAATGCAAGAGTAAACAATTTTCAATACGTCTATACTTTGCAATAACAATTAACAGAACTCAGGGACAAATAATGCTTACTATTGAAATATACATTCCTGAACATGTATTCTTTCATGGACAACTATTTGTTGCACTTTCTCATGAAGTTTCAATGAAAACAACAAAACTCTTGGTAAAAGAAAAAAAAGTTGTGGAACATTGACAAAAATATTGTGTACAAAGAAATGTTATTGTAATCGAAACATTACATATAAATTTATTCAATATTTTAACATTATATATATATTTACATAATTTCATAAAATGTTTTATTCATATATATTCTTTTTTAACGATTTTAATTTTTATTTACCAATATCAATTACCTCAACTACTTCCAAAAACAATATTAATACTTAAAAAAATTACGCATATCATTTATTCGATATATAAGACTTACAACGCATGTGCTTATTACTAACATATATGAGGAGAAAATTAGAGGATATCAAGTTTTTTAATTTTTATTATAGAAATTATGTTCGATTTTCTTTATTTATAAATCATGTATTTTTATTTTATATATATTTTTGGGACAAGTGATGGCTCTTTAGAGAATTATTTTAAAATTGATGGCTCGTTCGAGCATTATTTGATTTGCTTTCATACTATATTTAAAACTTATTTTTCATTTTAAAATGTCAACATTATTTAAGAACACGGCAAATAAGGATTAATTAAATTATAACTAATTGTTGTTCCGTGTTCGGTGAAATCAATACCCAAATTAAATTAATTCAGGTACCTATCCTCCTTTAACTTAAATTAATACGCTATATGATGCGGAATTAGATCGTATCATTTATTCATAAATTTATGAATTAATAAAATAATAGTTAAATTGAAATACATAAATTTGCTTACAAGTAAATATAAGCCAAAAACATTATCCATAAGCAAAAATCACTTATAATTTGAAAAACTCAATTTTAAGTTGAAAAATTCATACGAGTACAAAATTTGTGTACATGTAACACATAATAATTAAAAATCCACTTATAAGTGATAAAATCACTCGTGAGTAAATTTACATATATGTAAGAAATTTTTTTTATAAATAAAAATAATATACGATAATTTGTTAATAAATAAAAATACTATTTTTCAATACTGGTACATTTTTGTAAGCTATAACAACAAATACCATATTAGGAGAAACACAACCATAATCCAGCCTAATCAAATCCCACATGATCCTATGAATAAAGCCACTTGTTCAGGCTAAAAAACAGATACAATACAAACAGACTGACTGAAAGTGTGGATTTTTTTTTTTCAAACTGTCCAATTATGTATGGACACATGTCTCTTCTGTGTTTGAGTCTGTTCATGTAGCATGATTGTGATCTTATTCCCGTAATCCTATTTATCCTAATCATAAACAATATACCAAGCATGTCGTTAACTGACGTGGAACTCATCACTGAACCAAATCGGTCCAAATCAATTAAACAAATCAGTCCAAATCAATTACTTTTTTTATTTGTAGTTAATATTTACTTTAAACTAAACCTTTTCTGGTTAATCAAACCATGCTCCATGCACTTACTGTGTGTTTGTGCGTGTAAAACTGATATGAGCAACCTCTTCTAGATTGATCTTAACATAAATCTCCATTCTGGAAAAGCTTATCACTAGTTCCCCACATAGGGGTCCTTGGAGGACATTTCCGTATGCATTAAATTTGGCTGATGTGAAACTTTGATGGATAAAACCCTAACTGGGTCCAGGGATATTTAATCTTTTAATTATTTCGTACTAAGGGTCCATTGACAGAGATGTACTGTGGGTTGGGTCACCCTCGGATTGGTCCATCACAGTTTGCAATTTTTTGTTGGGTCGAACGTGCTCAGTCTTGTCTTTCGCAGATCATCGATAAATTGTGTTACACGAACAAATTCCTTAGCAAATTAATATGTTTCGTATACTCCTATTGGTCTAATCTGATACTTCCATTCTGACAAAAGTCTCGTTTTCTTAAGATTTTGGCGGTTTGAACATGTTAAATAGATCCTTCCTTTTCTTTTCTCAAAATTAGGTTTGATCTTATACCATCGGGCGACCGACTCCATGAAACCATTTTGGTCGATCACATGGCTAAGCTCTATCAGTCGATGGCTTATCGAAGCAATTTCCACACAAAAAGGATCAGCAATAAACAAAATCAATCTTCAAAAGGGAGTAATTGAATCTATCATGAAGATATTGAACTTCTTGAAAACGTTGGAATCCACAAGCACCTTTGATGAGGCAATTGTTGATTGCTGAGTAAGTGCAGTGGGGCCATATGGGGCTCGACATATTTTAGATTTTTTTGTGGTTTTTATATTGTAAACACTTGAATCCATTGATGAAGATATGAGAGCAGTGGGCCATTTGAAGCTTTTCATACTTAGCTGGAGATGTCATCATTTTGGGTTCTTGGTTTCATACTTTTATTTTATTTCAATGTCTAAGTTCATTGTAGTTGGCAACCTGTTCTATCAAAAAAATTGCTACTATTATTGTAGGAAAATTGTTTCAACTTCAAATACCGGATTTACAACTTGATACCAATTTTGATGAACAGAACAAAAACTGTATTTACAAATACAGTTAGCGCATACTATAATATAATGTAAAATATATATATTGCAGTAAATAATGAAAACAATTGCAGAATGACAATATGCAAAATCGAAAAACAGAATCTGTTAAAACTGTATAACACTTTTAACCCGAGGCCTGTGTCAAACACAGTTTCCTTAAAACAGATTCGCCCCCTCACCGTACGTGCTTGAGGATTGATATGAACGTCTGCTTCCCAGGATACAACGGTAGAACCAGTAGTTTCTGAGCACAACAGAGACTACTCCGGCGAACTGACTATGTGCCTGAATTATATCACCACCGGACTCGAACAAAACCGGGAAAAAAAAATGCAAAAACGGAGACTGTATGTAGGAGAAACAGAAACTGCAGGCAGATGAATATGCAGATGAATTCGTGTACTGCAGACTGAAAAACGAGATGACTATATAGACAACTATAGAATAATTGCTCAATAACTTCATAGCAATTAACATGGGAGTTTCAGGAGTTTCAACAGTTTTGGAAAACCAAAAGTCTATTGAAAAAATTAAAAAATGTAGCAAAACGTGGACACTCCTAAGGGGCCAATTTTGCTCCTTTCGGTCCGACATTCGTGTACGCAGGTCGCGCTCGCACACAAGTTCAAGGTCTGAAGCCAATTTCGGTCCAAGATTTGCACCCCCCTGCGCGCGCACGTGGAGAGAGCCTCTATGCTACACATGATTACACCATTCTAAAGTGCAATCCTTTATAAAGTGGTTTTAATTTTCATCCACTTCCTATGTGGGACAAAGCTTAAATTTTTGCTTTCCCACCAACATAAACTCCTTTCACATGGCATACTTTGAGCTTCAATTTCTCATTCACCCGAGCATCATTTTTGACAAGTAAGTATATGATTTCGATGTACTCACGGAGGAGAACACAAATCAACTTTCATCTTTCAAAATAGCCAAGCGGGTCCCACTCAAAACTAGTGCCAAAGTCAGCCCATTTCCAGTTTTTTTCCAACAATCCCCCACATGAATGAAAATTGGGAGCGACACATGAATGTGACACATGAAGACTAGGTGATATAGTTCAACAGTTGAAACCTGCATAGGATAGGTAGGTGTTACCCCTTGAACCTTCCCTTGTGAAAGCATATTTACTTTACTAGCTGACCAGTAGACGCGATGTCCTTGAACTGTTCTGCCGTTTATGTAAACGATGATATACTCTACACAGGATTCTTCCTAACACATTTTCGTTCTCATTATTATGTTCGTTTTGGCCATGAACATACGCCTGGTTCTGTGAGAGTTCACAAGAATTGCACCCCACACAATTCCCTTAGAAGCGGCCCCACTTCTCTCTCACATAGGTGATTTCTTATTACAAGTAATCCACGTTACTTGGCTCGAATTTTCGACGCATAATAATCATTAAAAGCCTATTGCTTATCCTTTATCTTTCGGCATCACTGTGCATCATAGGAATGGACATGAGGTAATATCCCCCACAGTGATTCTATTAAGTCTTTACAATTAGGTTGTCCCTTTGAACTTAGATCTTGGGATCTCCAGTCAACTAAGTTGGGTTTTCCTTTGTATTAACTTATCCATTCAAGGGCTTAAGTCCCATTCCTCTCGATGATTTTTCAACTAACTCTCTATTTAACCCTTTGGTTAGCGGATCCGCAATGTTATCCTTTGATTTTACATAATCAACAGTGATAACTCCAGTTGAGAGTAATTGTCTTATGGTATTGTGTCTACGACGTATATGTCTGGACTTACCATTATACATGTTACTCTGTGCCCTTCCAATTGCTGATTGACTATCACAATATATGCAAATTGCTGGCACTGGTTTTGACCATCTTGGAATATCCTCTAAGAAGTTGCGCAACCATTCAGCCTCTTCACCACTTTTATCTAAAGCTATAAACTCAGATTCCATAGTGGATCTGGCTATCACAGTTTGTTTAGAGGATTTCCAGGATATAGCTGCACCTGCCAATGTAAACACAAATCCACTCGTGGACTTTGAGTCTTTTATATCAGATATCCAATTTGCATCAGTATATCCTTCAATGACCGCTGGATATCTAGTATAGTGCAGTCCAAAATTACGTGTACATCTCAAGTACCTTAGTACTCTTACTATTCCTTTCCAGTGATCAGCTCCTGGATTACTCGTATATCTACTCAGTTTACTCACTGTGTAGGCTATGTCTGGTCTTGTACAACTCATCAAGTACATCAGACTCCCAATAACTCTCGAGTACTCTACTTGATGTACACTTTCACCTTTATTTTTGGATAGATGTTGACTTGTATCTATCGGTGTTCTAGCCATTTCAGTATCATCCTTACTGAACTTTTCTAGAATTTTATCAACATAATGTGACTGGTTTAGAACAAGCCCATCTGATGTTCTTGAAATTTTTATTCCAAGTATAACATCAGCTAAACCCATATCCTTCATGTCAAACCTCGAATTTAACATATCTTTAGTGTATTTAATCATCTTATTGTCACTACCAACAATAAGCATATCGTCAACGTAAAGACATAAAATGACATAACCATTTCCAGTGTCTTTAACGTAAACACATTTGTCACACTCGTTGATTTTAAATCCACTCTCCATCATGACATTATCAAATTTTTCGTGCCATTGTTTTGGTGCTTGTTTCAAGCCATATAACGACTTCACCAATTTACAAACTTTTTTTTTTTGCCCTGGAGATGAAAACCCCTCGGGTTGTTCCATATAGATTTCTTCATCTAAATCTCCATTCAAGAATGCAGTCTTAACATCCATTTGATGTACTTCAAGATTTCGTAGAGCAGCAATCGCAAGTATCATCCTGATAGATGTTATTCTCGTTACTGGAGAATATGTATCAAAGTAATCAAGGCCTTCTCGTTGTCTATAACCTTTTATTACCAATCTAGCCTTATACTTTTCAATAGATCCATCTGCTTTCATTTTACGTTTGAAAATCCATCTATAGCCTAGTGGTTTACTTCCCGGAGGAAGATCCACTAGCTCCCATGTATGATTTTGCAAAATGGAATCTATTTCACTTTGAATGGCCTCTTTCCATTGAGGTCCTTCTGATGAGTTCACAGCTTCTTGATAGCTTTGAGGTTCACTTTCTAGCATATAGGTCAAAAAATCTGGACCATAAGATTTTTCTGTCCTTTCCCTTTTGCTACGTCTTGGTTCAACCTCAACCTCATCTTCTAATTCTTGGTCCGGACTATTTTCAGTCATAGTCTCATATGTCCGTTTAGAAGAGCTTGCCTCTTCTTTGGACTTGCATGGAAATACATGTTCAAAGAAGGAAGCATTTCTCGATTCCATTATCGTGTTTTTGTGTATATCCGGAATTTTAGATTCATACACAAGAAACCGATAAGCACTACTATTTTGAGCATATCCAATGAAGATACAATCTACAGTTTTCGGTCCTATCTTCACCCTCTTTGGTGTTGGGACAGCCACTTTAGCAAGACACCCCCACACTCGTAAGTATTTATAGGAAGACTTTCTTCCTTTCCATAACTCATAAGGGGTCTTCTCCATTTTCTTTCGGGGCACCTTATTTAAAAGGTAATTTGCTGATAACACAGCCTCCCCCCACATGTTCTGAGGTAACCCAGAACTTACCAACATCGCATTCATCATTTCTTTTAAGGTGCGATTTTTTCTTTCAGCAACACCATTTTGTTGCGGGAATAAGGTGCGGTGGTTTCATGTATGATTCCATGTTGTGCACATAATTCAGCGAATGGTGCTTCATACTCACCACCTCGATCGCTTCTTATCACCTTAATTTTCTTGTTAAGTTGGTTCTCAACTTCATTCTTGTAGAGAATGAATTTATCTATCGCTTCATCCTTGCTTTTTAGCAAGTACACATAGCAATATTTTGTGCTATCGTCGACAAAAGTAATGAAATACTTGTTGCCACCTCTTGTTTGTACAAATTTTAAATCACATATATCACTGTGAATTAAATCAAGTGGTTTTGTATTCCGTTCAATTGATTTAAATGATGACCTTGTCAATTTTGCCTCAACACAAGTTTCACACTTATGTTTGGAATCAATATGGAACGCGGGTATACAATTCAAGTTAACTAGTCTATGTAAAGAATCATAGTTAACATGTCCTAGTCTACCATGCCACACATTGGAAGACTCAAGCAAGTAAGCGGAAGAATTCACTTTATTCATTTTTGGTTTAACAACCATTACATTCAACTTAAACATACCATCGGAAACATAGCCTTTTCCGACAAACATTCCACTCTTAGACAAAATAACTTTGTCTGACTCAAATACAATACGAAAAACCATGCTTATTTAAAAGCGACCCGGACACAAGGTTCTTGCGAATTTCAGGCACATACAACACATTGTTAAGAGTTAGCTCTTTCCCCGAAGTCATCTTCAGAACCACTTTGCCTTGTCCCTTGATTTCAGAAGTTGCTGAATTTCCCATGAACAACTTCTCTCCATTTTCAATTGCTTCGAAAGCAGCAAACAGTTCTTTATCAGAACACACATGTCTTGTAGCTCCGGTGTCAATCCACCATTCTTTTGGGTTAGAGCCCACCATGTTCACTTCAGAAACGACGGCTGCTAGATTCATCTCCGCCACATCATGCGCCATGTAGTCAACCACATTTGCTTCTTTCTTCTTCTTCGGCAATCTGCACTCCGAAGACTTGTGACCCACTTTGTCACAATTGAAGCATTTTCCTTGAAACTTCCTTTTAGAGGTTCCACCTTTAGGTCCTAGCTTGGTCCCTTTACCACCGAATGACCCAGCCTTACTTTTGTAGGTCTTACTGCTTTGACCATGCTCCACAACATTGGCTTTAGCAACACTAGGATTGAACAACTTCTTTTCAGAACTCTTGTTGTCTTCTTCAATTCGAAGTCTAACAATCAGTTCTTCGACGTTCATTTCCTTTCGTTTGTGCTTTAGGTAATTCTTGAAATCTTTCCATGCGGGAGGCAATTTTTCAATAATTGCAGCCACTTGGAAAGTCTCACTCAACACCATCCCTTCAGCATGAATTTCGTGAAGAATTACTTGGAGTTCTTGCACTTGACTGATTATAGTTTTGGAGTCCACCATTTTATAATCTAAGAATTTGCCGACAATGAACTTTTTAGCCCCGGCATCTTCAGTTTTATATTTACGGTCGAAAGACTCCCACAACTCCTTAGCAGTTTTCATAGTGCTATACACGTTGTACAGCGAATCTGCTAAACTGTTCATAATGTAATTTCGGCATAGAAAATCCGAATGGTTCCAAGCATCAAGTGCACTGATCGCTTGAACATCTCCCTCACCCTCTTGGAGTTTTGGAGCAGTTTCAGTCAAGAACCTCGCAAGATTCAAGGTGGTCAAATAAAATAGCATTTTCTGCTGCCACCTTTTGAAATTCAAGCCATTGAATTTCTCCGGTTTTTCATTATGATTAACCGGAACAGTAGCCATAGGTTGGCTCACAACATGACTTGGCAATCTAGCCACAGTCTGAGCCACACCAGAACTAGAGCCCACAGCCTGCTTTCCAGTAGCCACAGTTTGGGTCACATCCATGTTAGTTTGTTCGGTTGCCATTTCTGAAAATGAAACAAAAATATTAGTTTTCAATAAACTAATATTAATCCAATAAACCAAATGAAACAATAACCAATCTGTTTTAAGCTTGTAGGAAAATTGTTTCAACTTCAAATACCGGATTTACAACTTGATACCAATTTTGATGAACAGAACAAAAACTGTATTTACAAATACAGTTAGCGCATACTATAATATAATGTAAAATATATATATTGCAGTAAATAATGAAAACAATTGCAGAACGACAATATGCAAAATCGAAAAACAGAATCTGTTAAAACTGTATAACACTTTTAACCCGAGGCCTGTGTCAAACACAGTTTCCTTAAAACAGATTCGCCCCCTCACCGTACGTGCTTGAGGATTGATATGAACGTCTGCTTCCCAGGATACAACGGTAGAACCAGTAGTTTCTGAGCACAACAGAGACTACTCCGGCGAACTGACTATGTGCCTGAATTATATCACCACCGGACTCGAACAAAACCGGGGAAAAAAAAAATGCAAAAACGGAGACTGTATGTAGGAGAAACAGAAACTGCAGGCAGATGAATATGCAGATGAATTCGTGTACTGCAGACTGAAAAACGAGATGACTATATAGAATAATTGCTCAATAACTTCATAGCAATTAACATGGGAGTTTCAGGAGTTTCAACAGTTTTGGAAAACCAAAAGTCTATTGAAAAAATTAAAAAATGTAGCAAAACGTGGACACTCCTAAGGGGCCAATTTTGCTCCTTTCGGTCCGACATTCGTGTACGCAGGTCGCGCTCGCACACAAGTTCAAGGTCTGAAGCCAATTTCGGTCCAAGATTTGCACCCCCCCTGCGCGCGCACGTGGAGAGAGCCTCTATGCTACACATGATTACACCATTCTAAAGTGCAATCCTTTATAAAGTGGTTTTAATTTTCATCCACTTCCTATGTGGGACAAAGCTTAAATTTTTGCTTTCCCACCAACATAAACTCCTTTCACATGGCATACTTTGAGCTTCAATTTCTCATTCACCCGAGCATCATTTTTGACAAGTAAGTATATGATTTCGATGTACTCACGGAGGAGAACACAAATCAACTTTCATCTTTCAAAATAGCCAAGCGGGTCCCACTCAAAACTAGTGCCAAAGTCAGCCCATTTCCAGTTTTTTTCCAACAATTATTTGAGGTTGGCCCGTGTTTAAACCTCACATATATAAATAAACACCGCGTACGAGGATAATCGGTTATTGTTTAAACCTCTGATAAAAAAAACTTTAGGAGAATGTTTGTTGTACATCAACATTAACATGTTCTTTTACAGATTGATGGGTGACGATAAATTAAATTAAAAATGTAAAAAAAATAAAAATTCACCACTTAAACGATCGTGCTTATGTAATGAGGAATTAAAAAAGAAAGTGAAGATTTTTTTATTTGATTGTTGAGATTTTGATTCAGTCAAATCTCGTCACATCATCTGTTGATAAATAAATTTAAAAGTTTTGATATACATATAGTACAATCATGAACTTTAATATATGAATTAAACACAATAGGTGTAGAAGATAGCAACTTCAAGGAAGCCACCTTTTTCATATTAATTTTTTAAGCAAGCAAGCAATGCCCTTTATGTGATGGCAGATGGTCTAACTAAATTGCATATAATGTGAGAAGTTTGGCATGCGGACAGATTTAAGGAGCTTTCACCTCGTTGTTGCTACGTCCCTTTTGGAAGAGTTCTTGGCATATTGGTAAATAGGGTTTGACCAATTTTATTTCTAAATCGATTTAGGAAATTGTTGCAGGTAAAAGCACCGAATTCAAGTGAACGGAGCTGGGTTTTCCGGTTATATGCGAAAGTACTCGTTTAGGGTAAAATGGAGCTCAAACAGATCCTTAATTTTGTTGAAGTGTCATCTACCCGAACTCATGTCTCTAACCTTAATTCGTGAAATTGTGACAATTTGAGAAGGTAAAATAAAGGTGAACCTAAAATTGTAACCTTTAATTAAGTTACACAAGACATAATCGAACATAATACTTGATAATTTTCAATATTTGTGCGGTTTAGCGAATGGTATAAAAAAAAATTCTTAGCCTCCGTTTGGGTTTCATTTTCTTTCAAAATACATTTTTTTAAAAACTTATTTACAACTACACATTCTTTCATAAAATAATTACACATAAATTTAAAACTTTTCTTCATCTTTTAACTTACACATTATCTAAAAAATCAATATTCTAAAATACATTTGGTGGTATTTAATCTTCAAAAACCATGTTTTGAATATTATTTTTAGAGAATGTGTGGTTAAAAAGTAGAAAAAAAAATTAGTTTACGTGTATAATATTTTATTGTGTGAATATATAGTTAAAAATAAGTATGAGAAATAATGAAAATTAAATTAAAGGTCACCAAACAGGTGCTAAAATGGAGCCCAAACAGGGGCTTAACATATTTGGAGCTGACTGTGTGACAACTTTTATCCTTAGTGATTCATGGTATCGATCATATGTGACATGAGTAACTATTGAGATTCATTTTATATCGAATTGCAATTTATTCTTTATTTTTCTTTTTGTTTTATTTAAATTGGAGGGTATATCGGTCATTTTATGTTAAAAATTAGGGAAACTGACGTTTTATACAAGAAAATGTATAGGTAGAGACGTTCTGCACTAAAAAATCAAACGTATGGACGTTTTTTACACAACCCGTCATAGGTATGGGATATTTTGCGCCAATTACCCAAAATTATTTATTAAATTTACTTCCAAAGAAATAACCTCACTTTCACCGAAAAAAAAGAGAAGAGAGAAATTAATAAATAAATTAACACGATTTTGGTTAAGCGAGCAAATAAATAAAATCAGTTCGAAAGGTATGTGTTAAAACCATCAATCTAAAAAAGTGGGCCAATAAATGATGTCTGTCAGATTCATTATCAATCAAGAGTTTATAGATTGGACTACGCTAAAAGCTAATTTTCTAACCCCAAAACTATCATTATCACTAATCTTTCCTCAAATAGACAACAATAATCATAATTTCAACAATCATGACTTTACTCATTTTCCGGTAATCTCGTTTTTATTATATCACGATCATCTAACCGCGTCGAAGTCGACATTCAATTTGAAATACACTTGGTACGGATCGTTAAACAACACTTTGTAAAGTAATATCAACCATTTTTTTTTCCATTTTATTATTATTATCGTCCAACTCGACTTTTGAATTATAAATATATATATATACACGAATAACGATATAATTACTTTTGACGCATTGACACAATAAGTGAAGTTTGAGAAATGGGTAGAGAATTATTAATTTGATTCCATAAATTCATATCAAGTTTTAGCCGTCAAGTGTAATTTTCAAGAGATCAATTATTTCACGTTATCAAGTCCACACTCCAATAATCATGATAAAGAATTCATCTCGTACTCAATATTAGTGTCAAGCATAGAAAAAGTATCGATTCCGATAAAAATATGTACTATGAACAAAATGTCTATTAGCACATTAAGAGCTTGTTTGGTACACCTCAAAATTCAATTAAAATTGAAAATATAGTCGTTATTGGATTTCACTCGTCTAATAAAAGTCAATAATAACGGCTAATTTTTCAATTTTAATTCGATTTTAATCTCTACCGAACTCGTCCTAGTTTTGAGGGTGTGTTTGAGGTTTTGAGCCACATTATTTTAGAAGAATGTATTCTGAAATAGTAGATTGATAGAAAATGTGTAATTGAAAAAGAAAAAAAAGTTATTGATGTGACAGAAAATATCATTTTATTAAAGAATGTGTAGTTGAAAATAAGTAAAAGAATGATGATGAAAATTTTAATGTGTACCAAACAGGAGCATATTTTTATTTTAGATAAACCAAACAGGGCTTAATCTAAAATATAATTATTTGTCGTCTCAAGACACTGATCGGTGGATGCTCCGAGAAAAGCTCACTAAGTCACTTCTTTTCAACTCTCAACGGATCTCTCCTCCTCTATCTAGAATGAACTAGTAGGGGTGGTGGCGGCGGCTAGTGTACGCCAGTTGGTATAGTACGCACCCAACAACCTATACTGTTTGAAAGAAGATCTGTAATCCCCTGTCCCCCCATCCACCTATACACTCACTTTCCTATATATCGATCGATACACACACATTTCTGTAATTACATGATTACTTCATTACTGTGATTCGGGTCGGCTTTCGGATGGATCCGATGATAAATGATGGCGGAAAAGGAATGTACTGCTATGCCGAGATGTGGCCGGGGTTTGCTAATGCGACGTCGTATGGAAATGTGGGTATGGATCTTATGGTGACGGACCAGAGATCGAATCATAATTCCAGAAAGCGACGCGTCGAGGATGAGTGTGTTAAAGGAGCTTGCAGTAGCAACAGCGACGGAAATAATAGCAATAATGCCTTGGTATTTTTTTGACTGAAAATTTAATTGAATATC
Organism: Fraxinus excelsior; assembly: GCA_019097785.1. Classification (NCBI taxonomy): domain Eukaryota; kingdom Viridiplantae; phylum Streptophyta; class Magnoliopsida; order Lamiales; family Oleaceae; genus Fraxinus; species Fraxinus excelsior. The sequence continues at coordinate 6,450,839 of CM032640.1, forward strand.
CAATTTACATAGCTGCTTGTATTAGTTCCTTTACTTTAGACGCTAATTATATTTATTCGTCTGACCAAAATAGACTTATTTGAAATTGGAATTTATCAAAAGAAGGAATTCCTTAAAGAAGTCTTCAGACGAGAGATTCGGTATATTCTATAGTTACTTACTTCATTCGGATTGCTGGTAGTTTTAGCACGTGAATAATTGATTGTGTTTATAATATGAGCTTGGACTTTATAGTAATTTTGATCTATTAAATTCTTATATTCTTGTTATTAGCGCTTGATTATATAGGCATATGTATTGAAAGGGCGCATATGTATTGAAAGGGACACAGAAGTGGATACGGATGAGCATTTTGTAATTTTTTGGTGTGTTTTATCATGAAGGAGCTAACCCTTTTTTTGTTTACTGATTGATAATTTCTGTCATCATTGTTTATGTTTCGTATGTATTTTTGGTGTTGTGCAGCATGAAGGAGACAACAAAAGGTTGAAGATGGTGAGATCAAAGGAGAATTGTGAAAATAAAGCAGAAGTAGAAGGGAATTCAGGCAAGGAGACAGAAATCCCTACAAAACTGGCCGAACCTCCAAAGCAAGACTACATCCATGTTCGTGCTAGACGAGGTCAAGCCACTGATAGTCACAGTTTAGCTGAAAGAGTAATTTCTTTACTCCAATTCTTTAAAATTTACGTTCTAGCTGTAATTTCCTGATAATCACCGGTAAGATAATTGTCAATTAAGAAAGTAATTATGTTATCATGATGATGAATTTATGATTGATGAATAAATAGTAGATCATGGAAATCTGTACCAAATAATTTTTTCTTATTTTCCGCTTGGTGCAGGCAAGGAGAGAAAAAATAAACGAGAGGATGAAAATTCTCCAAGATCTAGTCCCTGGATGTAATAAAGTGAGTATTATTACTTCTTCAACTTTATTCTCCTTAAGTAACAACTACCGTTTTCTTTGAATGAAATTTTCCCTTGAGCAATTGAACTTCTTGCTTCCCTGTTATTTCTGTTCTGATAAGTGAGGATTTTGGTTCTAGCACCTTCCATCCACGTGTCATCTTTTAATCGGCGAGATTGTTATCAACCAACTGATTCGTTTTTGCACTTTTTAATGGTTTGAGCCTAAGCAAAAGTGGTCCTATTGCCACGTGGCAATGGAATATTCTGCTATTCCTTTATTTGAGGCATTATTATGAAGTCTCGTGCACTGTGCTTCAATAACTTCCTTTGGAAAATTGGTTTGCCACATGCCATGTGCTTCGAGCAGAGGGTGAGACTTGTTTAGTTTATCCTAGCCAGGAGCTTTGCTCCCATAGAGCCTTTCCTCTGTTAGACAAGCTGGGTCGCTGCCCTTGTTTTATTGCGGTAACTCTAGCGAGCCTTGTGAAGGTTCACCTAACCATTAGGGCTGTTTACGGTGACGTGGGCATTTGTGACATGTGGCCTTTGAGTCTAACGTGGTTTGTGTTAAACAATTCAAGAGAAATAAAGAAAAAAAAAGGAGAGGAGGCTAGGGTTTCATTGATTTTGCATAATGCAATTAAATACAAAAAAGATGATTTAACATAAATATAAAGAGACTATATATAGGCTCAACAAAGGAAACTAAAAAAGGGTAGTGCAGTTCCAATTAATATAACTCGCAATTGGCAGTGGCCAACTTTATAGAACTATAGAAGTATAGCACTTATACGCGATACATATAAATCTACCTAAATGGTTTGTGTGCAATCGGAATTCTAACTCTTACTTCAGAAAGAACTTCCTGCATTTCGTGTCATATATAAAGTAACTAATCTTCACCCAAAGCAATTATCAGTTTTGAGAATGCTTAAAAAGATTGAAATTGACAACCCAAGTGAAGGAGCTTACTCTTAGGCAGTAGAAGTTGTTGCTGATATAGACATCATAAATCTCGGTATATTCTTGTACAATATCCTAGATATTATATCAACTTAATTTAATTTTTCATTCTAATAACTCTTTGAGAGTTAGATATCAGTACAGAAACACGGTTTATTTACTTTGTTGATTTTCACAAGTAAAGTTTTTAGTCTTTCGGTGCCTTGTAAATTTTTGTGAAGTAAAAATCTTAAGAGGGGTTTATTTGGATCCAGGTTAATGGCAAATCACTAGTCCTTGATGAAATAATTAATTATATCCAGTCTTTACAACGTCAAGTTGAGGTAGATCTCTCTCTCTCTCTCTCTCTATACACACACACACACACACGAACTAACAATTATGGATGTTTTTTCTCTCAGTTTCTCTCTATGAAGCTTGAAGCAGTAAATGAAAGAGTGAACCCTGGCATTGAAGGGTTTCCTTTAAAAGAAGTAAGTTCTAGAAACATGATTATCAACTTTCAATTTTCATTGAGTTTTGGTTTCTTTGGATTTCAGTCAGTAATTACACCAGCTAAATCCGTTAAGGGGTGAATGTTATTTTTAAGTCCAGAAGATTGTTTCTCCATGGTCAGGTTTTCCTACTGCCATTCATCATTATTATTAATTTATCGTAACTCGTTCAGTGTGAAAGTAGTCAACTTTTCCTGGAACTCATTTTCTAGGATTAGTAGTAGCTTCATTTTTCCCAGAAATTACGTGTAATAATAGCAAAAAGAGAACTCAAATAGAGGAAGAAAAGTTTCGAAATTCGGATCATAGAATGGAAAACCTTAAAAAGAAATATAGAAAAGGGTTGATGTAATTTTGATAAAATTTCTTTATGTACACTTCAAGTTTACCACCGGTTAATGCTGACATGTGTTTTGACTTTGCAGTTTGCTCAGCAAACCTTTGATTCTCTGGGCATGACATTTGGTTCACAAGCTCCAAGGGAATACGATAGGGGTGCATCACCAGAATGGCTACATATGCAGATTGGCGGCGGGTTTGAAAGAGCATCATGAGTTAATAAATTCTAATTAATTGCCAATAAAAGCATTGAGAAAGCTATATATGTTCCTTCATTAACTGCATAATTATACTCATTTCTTAAGTCAGAAATATATCGTATTCCCATTTTTATCTGGTTTGAGCTTTTGTATTGGAACATTCTCCCTTCCTGTATGAAAAAATTGATACATATTGTAACATGCTTCATTTTCTTTGTCCGGTATGAAAAATAATTCCTCCGTGGTTTGTTTGGTATGGTCTACAATAATGGACATTTTAAATAATATAAGGAGAAAAAAAAATCATTTTTATAGTGCTGTCTTGGTATTTTATACCAACTATAACCTTGTGAATGTATTTTGTATGTAAAGTTATTATAAGCTTGTGTATCTTTGTCAATTTCAGTACAATTTTGCAATTGGAAGTATTGAGAAAGCTGAAGCTTACTTGAATAAAACTAGGTGTACGCAACGTGCAATGTACGTTTCCTTAGTTTATATTTAATAGTTTTGTTTAAGAATTAATTTGTTATTAATAAAGATGTAATTTTTTTGATTAATTAAATAATTAATGATATAATGTTTGTGTAATTGATAAATAATTAAATAAAGTGCTTCTCTCTGTCATTTTCAACCCAAAATTACAAACAGAAAACTCAAGGTATGTTAAGGGGTAAAAAGATGAGTTTACTTAGGCTCCATTTGATTCTCATTAATGTAGAATGAGAATGAAAAATATAGCCGTTATTGAACCCCACACAAGAGATAGAAATTCAAAATTGATAGATTGATGTGATGGATAACGATCATATTTTTCATTTTTATGGGTTTTTAATGAGAAACAAACGGAGGCTTAAACTTTTTGCATGGCTTAAGTCTTTACTCTTTTTTAAGTAATAATGTAATTCATTTTATCGTTAAAGTATGATATGTATTACGATAATATATGTATATCATGTGTTAGACTTAGTATTGGTAAGTGATGGGTAAATCTTCGAGGACGAAAATATTTTAAGGGGGTGAGAATGTAATACCCCGAAAATTTTCATAAAATATAATTCAATTTTTATATACTATATTTTAATATTTTGAAAGTTAGGGATTAAATGATACATTTATCAAATTATATTTTATTTGTGTCAAATATTTAGATATTGATGGAGTTATCGTAAATATATGAATATTGATTTCGTTGGATAAATCGTAATTAGATACATAAATCAGATTCGAGAAAAAGTCGATTCAGATAAGTTAGCTCCAAGATATTTTAGTTTGAAGGAATTATCAAAAGCTAATTTATTATTATTATTATTTAATTATAATTTTGAAAGTAGGGGGTGGTAAAAAAAGATTTTCCGTTAAAAATAAGAAATTCCGTTAAATCAAGTAATTCCGTTAGTTTTTCCGTTAAACCAACATATTCCGTTTAATAGCCATTTTTATATATAGAAAGATTCAAGGTTGTGTCACATATTTGAGTAATTACATTGAGTTGATTTTTATTTTGTTATTAGTTGGAACTTGAAAGTGTTTGTTTTTACTAGGCTAAAGCATGCAAGTTCTTTGATTAGTGATTGTGTGGTAACTTTCCGACACTCTCTATGTCGTAGTGGACCACTTAATTTATTATCCTATGCATTAAATTGTATTACAACTCCATTGAATAATGAAATAGGGGTTTTGTAGCCACTTCAGCTGATCGATCGCTATATTTGGTAAGAGTTTGTTAATCGCTAGATTATGTGAATCACGGGATATTACCAATCAACTTTCTCGTGAAATCCATGTCACGATCCTTGAGCATAAGCTTTATAATGCATGTTGGTTTGTCATGCCACGTCATTTGGCATCTTACGAACACGGAATATGTTTTTCCACTTGATCATATTTCATTGACTATATGGTTGTCAAATTAAAGGAGTTTGGAGTGGGCCGAACTAGCATTCCGTTCGCACCTCACTCGGAAGGTGAAAACATAAAATTTTCAATGAAATGTTCATGGCAGGAAGAGCGGCTTCCTAGCCGAATCTATTAGTACAATTAACAAATCTACCGTCAACCCTGGCTATCTTTTTTCCTCGTCAAATTATAAATGATATGACTATAAAGTAAGTAGGTCAACTTTTAGTTAAGCTAATTATTGATAACAAGGTAGTATTAAATTACTAGTCTAGATCCGACTTGGAAGAAATTTTAAATTGCAAATAATTGAAGAAAAATGGAGCGTTGAATATTTATTCTCTGTAAGTAGTCATAAACTACGAGTCAAACATTTCATAACTAGTAGTATTAACTGTACATAAAATTTTATTATCAGTTAAACCATGATCTATTAACCAAACGACGCCGCGTCTTCCAGTAATTCAGCTTTGTGCGTCAATTCCCCACGCTTCTTCGTGCACGTGAACACCAAACACTAGTCAAAACCCGTTTAAAGTTTAAACTGATCAACTCCACGGTCACATGTATCCACGCTCCAAACTACGCGTGGGGGAAAATATGCTGAGGTAAATATTTCATGCCGATTAAAATGAACGTATAAAAACGAGGCCTAAAATGACTTGAAAAAAAATAACCCCTTCATTCACTCAAACCACCAAATCACGAAGGCAATAATTTTTTTTTCTTTTTCTTTTTTTTTTTAAATTTCTTCGTATTGAAAAAGTTCGATTGAATTGAATTTAGTTTCTTTGAAGGGGAGTTCATTTAATGGGCCTAGTCAAACTAAGTTTTAGTTTAAAAAGTCCACCAACTAAGTTTTTTAGTTAGATGGCCTCAAGATACAAATAAAAGGAAAACACAATTTGTAAATTACTAAAATATCCTTGTATTTAAAAAGACACTGCACTGATATTCGTAACGATATTGATATCGTTCCCGTAACAAAAAAACGACCTGAATATCGTTTCAGTATGAAATACATGTTGATTTTCGTAACGATATGGACATCGTTCCTGTAATAAAAAACGACTTCAATATCGTTTCCGTACGAAATACACACTGCTTCACTGATCTTCGTAACGATATAGACATCGTTCTCATAACAAACAAAAAATGACTTGGATATCGTTTCAGTATAAAATACACGCTAATTTTTGTAACGATATGGACATCGTTCCTGTAATAAAAAACGACTTCAATATCGTTTTCATGAAATCGTTCTCGTAACAAAGTAACGACGTTCATATCGTTTCAGTATAAATTTGTCGAGTTGGAACTCATTTCAGTCAACATCGTAACTAGAACGACATATAAATGTCGTTTCTTCCCATATAAAACGACAAATATGTCGTTGTAGTGTCAAACCCACGAAACAAAGTAACGACATTCATATCGTTTTAGTACAAATTGGCGAGTTGGAACTCGTTTCAGTAAAAATCGTAACTAGAACGACATATATGTCATTTCTTCTTATATGAAACAACGATGATGTCGTTATAGTATCAAACCCATGAAATAAAGTAACGAGATTCATATCGTTTCAGTACAAATTTGACGAGTTTGAAATCGTTGCAATTCAAATAATAACTAGAACGACATCGGTATTGTTTCTATTTACAGAAAACGAGAATTATATCATTATACCTAAAAAAGGACAATTCGATCATCCATGACCACTTAACATACATTCTTCGTATGTAAGACAACAAAAATAGGTCATCGGGTGAGTTTAATCTCACTCCAAGAAATTAGGGGAACATTTGTGTTTCTATAATTCTCTATCACCTTTGAATTATGTTGATAGAAAGAAAGTATCTCCGTTCGCTCTTTCTGAGCCATGTGAGTGCTACATCAACCCACTTGATGACCTTTTTCGATCTTCTTATGTATGTTGAAGGCATGATGTGTGGTTGTAGACGATCGAATCGTTATTTCTAGCCAAAACGATATAATTGTCGTTTTTCATGAAAAGAAACGATATCGATGTTGTTATAAACTCGTCAAATTTGTACTGAAACGATATTGACGTCGTTATGTTATTTTATGGATTTGATACATAACGATATCCATATCGTTTCAATACAATTTTGACGATATTGATATCGTTTCAGTTTAAATCATAACTAAAACGATACATATATCGTTTTAGTTTATATACAACGATAATTATATCGTTTTGGCTAAAAACGACGATTCGATGTACAAGACAACCCGACATGCGTTCGACATACGTAGGATGATCGAAATTAATCATCAAGTGTGTTTGATCTCACTCAAAAGAAACTATGGCGATATTTGTATTCTTATGACTATATACAACTTTCGAACTATTCTAATAGAAAGAAAGTATCCTCGTTCGATCTTTCTAAGTCATTCGAGTGACATCAACCCACCTGATGACCTTTTTCGATCGTCGTACGTATGTTGAAGGTATGTTGGGTGGTCGTGGACGATCGAATCGTTATTTTTAGCCAAAACGATATAGTTATCGTTTTTCATTAAAAGAAACGATATCTGTGTCGTTGTAGTTATTATTTGAACTGGAACGATTTCAAACTCGTCAAATTTGTACTGAAACGATATGAACGTCGTTATATTATTTTGTGGATTTGATACATAACAATGTCCATATCGTTTCAGTACAATATCGACGACATTGATATCGTTTCAGTTTAAATCATAACTAAAACGATACATATATCGTTTTAGTTTAAATAAAACAATAATTATATCGTTTTGGCTAAAAACGACGATTCGATGTACACGACAACCCGACATGCATTTGATATACGTATGATGATTGAAATTGATCATCAAGTGTGTTTGATCTCACTCAAAAGAAACTATGGTGATATTTGTATTCTTATGACTATATACAACTTTCGAACTATTCCAATAGAAAGAAAGTATCCTCGTTCGATCTTTCTAAGTTATTCGAGTGACATCAACCCACCTGATGACCTTTTTCGATCGTCGTACGTATGTTGAAGGTATGTTGGGTGGTCGTGGACGATCGAATCGTTATTTTTAGCCAAAACGATATAGTTATCGTTTTTCATTAAAAGAAACGATATCTATGTCGTTGTAGTTATTATTTGAACTGGAACGATTTCAAATTCGTCAAATTTGTACTGAAACGATATGGACGTCGTTATATTATTTTGTGGGTTTGATACATAACGATGTTCATATCGTTTCAGTACAATGTTGACGACATTGATATCGTTTCAGTTTAAATCATAACTAAAACGATACATATATCGTTTTAGTTTAAATAAAACGATAATTATATCGTTTTGGTTAAAAACGACGATTCGATGTACACGACAACCCGACATGCATTTGACATACGTATGATGATTGAAATTGATCATCAAGTGTGTTTGATCTCACTCAAAAGAAACTATGGTGATATTTGTATTCTTATGACTATATACAATCTTCGAACTATTCCAATAGAAAGAAAGTATCCTCGTTCGATCTTTCTAAGTTATTCGAGTGACATCAACCCACCTGATGACCTTTTTCGATCGTCGTACGTATGTTGAAGGTATGTTGGGTGGCCGTGGACGATCGAATCGTTATTTTTAGCCAAAACGATATAGTTATCGTTTTTCATCAAAAGAAACGATATCTATGTCGTTGTAGTTATTATTTGAACTGGAACGATTTCAAACTCGTCAAATTTGTACTGAAACGATATGGACGTCGTTATATTATTTTGTGGATTTGATACATAACAATGTCCATATCGTTTCAGTACAATATCGACGACATTGATATCGTTTCAGTTTAAATCATAACTAAAACGATCCATATATCGTTTTAGTTTAAATAAAACGATAATTATATCGTTTTGGCTAAAAACGACGATTCGATGTACACGACAACCCGACATGCATTTGACATACGTATGATGATTGAAATTGATCATCAAGTGTGTTTGATCTCACTCAAAAGAAACTATGGTGATATTTGTATTCTTATGACTATATACAACATTCGAACTATTCCAATAGAAAGAAAGTATCCTCGTTCGATCTTTCTAAGTTATTCGAGTGACATCAACTCACCTGATGACCTTTTTCGATCGTCGTACGTATGTTGAAGGTATGTTGGGTGGTCGTGGACGATCGAATCGTTATTTTTAGCCAAAACGATATAATTATCGTTTTTCATGAAAAGAAACGATATCTATGTCGTTGTAGTTATTATTTAAATTGGAACGATATGGACTTCGTTATGTTATTTTGTGGATTTGATACATAACGATGTCCATATCGTTTCAGTACAATTTTGACGACATTAATATCGTTTCAGTTTAAATCATAACTAAAACGATACATATATCGTTTTAGTTTAAATAAAATGATAATTATATCGTTTTTGCTAAAAAAACGACGATTCGATTGTCCACGACAACTCGACATGCATTCGACATATGTAGGATGATCGAAATTGGTCATCAAGTGATTTCGATCTCACTCAAAAGAAACTATGATAGTATTTGTGTTCTCGTGATTACATACAACTTTCGAACTATTCCAATAGAAAGAAAGTATTTTCGTTAGTTCTTTTTAAGTCATTCGAAAAACATCAACCCACTTGATGACCTTTTTCGATCGACGTACGTATGTTGAAGGCTTGTTGTGTGGTTGTGGACGATCGAATCGTTATTTTTAGCCAAAACGATATAATTATCGTTTTTCATGAAAAGAAACGATATATATATATCGTTGTAGTTATTATTTGAACTGGAACGTCGTTATGTTATTTTGTGGATTTGATACATAACGATATCCATATCGTTTCAATATAATTTTGACGACATTGATATCGTTTCAACTTAAATCATAACTAAAACGACATATATATCATTTTAGTTTATATAAAACGATAATTATATCATTTCTGTTAAAAACGATGTCATTTTCATTTCTATTAAAAACGATGTCATTAACTACTACGATACGAAAGTTGTTATGTTATTTCGTGAATTTGACACATAACGATGTCATTATCGTTTCAGTACAATTTTGACGATATTGATATCATTTCAATTTCAATTTTAATTAAAATGACATATATATCGTTTTAAGATATATAAAACAACAATTATATTTTGTAAGGTATATAAAAAGTATATATTGCACGTCGTAAAAAGTTTACGTGGGGATAAGGGGAAACAATAAAAAAAATTAATGGTTGAACCGGTGGATGATTACTTAAAAATATTATTTGAAATCAAATTAAAGATTTTAAGTTAATTGTCACTAATTATTTATATATTTCGAAATCATAAATTTTGTAGACATTCAATCATCTTAATTAAAATTAATCTTTCAATACATAATACGTATATAAAATAAAGTGAAATATTTGACTATAATTTTTCAAGATATTCAGAAATATAAGGTTATATATATGTTATTGCATTAAAATAAAAAATATTGTTCAATGTTTTAATGGTGTGAAAAGAATCATTTTTCTTAAAGGTTGAAGGTTCAAATCCTTGGACTTTGTAAATTTGAATATAATTTGTTAAGATATATATATATGTTATTGCAAAAATATTAGCAATATTGTTCAATGCCCTAGTGGTGAGGATAACATTTAAAAAAACTTTTTCTTAAAGGTTGAAGGTTCAAATCCTTAGACCTTGTAAATTTGAATTTGATTTGTCAAGATATATATATAGGTTATTGCAAAATAATTATCAAAATTGTTCAATGCCCTAATGGTGTGGGGAGCATTTTACTTTCATTGAGGTTAAGGGTTCAAATCCTAGAACCTTAAAAAAAAAAATTTTTCCTCATTTACTTGGTTATACATAAGAGGGTAAAATAGGTATTTGCAATTTTTAAATAATTAATTCTTTTGTCTTTTTAAAAAATTTGGTCAAAGGCCATCTACACAAAAACTTCTTTGTGATGGCCATTCCAACTCATTTCCCCTTCTTTGAAATATCTGAAAAGCGTTGAGTTCTTTGGTGTTTCGATCCGGTGTGATCGAAGGAAGTGTAAGGAGTGGAGATGTCAGGATGGAGGGGATCTAGATTAGGGGGTGGTGGAGGAGGCAGCGGCGTCGGCGGCAGGTCGCCGACGGCGGAGCGCATCCCGTCTTCTCGATCGGTCCGGCTAGGGAAGGTCCAGCCACAGGCACCGGGTCATAGAACCGTGTTTTGTAATGATCGTGAAGCTAACGCCCTCACCAAATTCAAGGTCATTAATTTACTTGGTTTTCATTTATTATGTTGCAACTGTGTTTGCTTACGAGTCTTTTTGGTTTTGGGTTTAGTCTGGTGTTAGGGGATGCAATGAACGGGGCAGACGGGCAGTGTTTGTGTGCATTGTGTAAGGTGCAAAAATTATTTTGGGGTGTTGGTTGAAGATATTTTCTTTTGAGGTTTATCTAAGGGTTTTAGTTTGTTTTCTGATAATAAGATCATTATTTTTGTATTCATCCTGTTTATGGTTTTGTTTTGTTATGTTAAAATGTTACTGTTATTGTTTTTTAACTGTTGAAAGAGATTTTATTGGTTCAAGACTAAGATGCTTGCATTTCAGATTCTTGTCAAATTTATGTACAGTTCAGAACTTCGATTTTAATGTCATGCCCAGGAGAAGGGTTGATTTGGCTGTAGAATTTACAGGAATTTTGATTATTAGAATAAATACGAATTAGTTTTGGAATTCGATTAATGTTGTTTCCAGTTTCCTTCAGTAAATCTATACTGACTGAGGACACTTTTGATGGTTGCGAGTGTTATGAAATGTGGGTTGATGCATATAATTGTTAATTGTTATTTGAGGTTTCATTTCCAAATATTGTACTAGAACTTGCCATTGTTAAATATCAAAGAAAAATGAAGAATGTCTTACCGTGTTACATTTCTTTTTCTTCTTATTCACCAAGATGTTGAAGATCTCACGTATTCAGATTAGAATATTTTTAGAAACAACTTGATAGAGTAATGTGGCATCTATCTAGAAAAACAATAACTTAACAAACAGCATAATGAAGCAAATAAACCTTATTACAGTAAAATTGGAGTTGAACCTTTCTAGAAACCCAAAGGGCATGAACAGAATAATAGAGCAGAAGGCTATGAGGATTACAGAGGAGTTGTTTATGGCTACGCATGAATAACTAAGTATAAATAATATTCAATTTTCTCCTTCATGGGAGATAGAAGAAAGTGAAGAAGTAATATCATGATTTACATGAATCAGGTAGTGATGCCTCATTGGCCACATAAGATATTCTTAGAACGGAGAAGAAAATAAAAGATAAACTGAAAATATACTGATGGCTAACATGAAAATCAACACAGAAAGCAGGGATTTAATTTCTGTAGCACGTAGTTAAAAGAAATTTATAAAAAGATAATAAAATGTGAAGAAATCTATAAAAATTAGTGGATCCTGGGATAATGCAACTGAGATGCCACAGTGGGTGTTATTTCTTTTATTTGAATGAATTGTAAATGAGAATGTTAATGTTTAGCATGAGAGTGAGCTATATACTTAGTTGAGAGGACTGAACAAGAAACATGTGATCTAAATAAATCTCAATAAGATTTTTATTTTCGTTTCAAGAAAGATGATGGTGTTATATACGCTCCTAAACGTTCTCTTTTGACCAAATTTTCTGCCACTGAGATGGCATTGCTTTACACTGTCCTCTTAAGAATACTTTTCATTAAAAGTTGAACCATGTGAATTTGTCTTTTTGCTAATTACGTGGCAATTTTTTTTTACTCAAGTGAGCAAAACCGGGTTCTGATCAATCTCCTAATAAATTTTTCAGGGCAATTCTGTGTCAACAACGAAGTACGACTTGTTTACATTTTTACCAAAGGGGTTATTTGAACAGGTAAGTTTTTGTCTATTGGTCATGAAAGTGTTTATAAGTTTCTGTTGAACTTCAACTCTTGGTAAAATTATGCTTGGTACTTTCTGCTTATGATGAATTCAACATGAAGTATCCTTTTTCTGTAATGAATTACTGGGATGCTTGCTGGAAATCCTGTTCTTTGGAAACTAATTTTGGACATGGACCCCAAAAATTTGTTCGGGTCTGAAAGTCCTTAACAAATTAAGAATATTGTTTGACCCATCAAAGGAAGTGTAGGAAAAATAATTATTTTTCCTTAATATTAGAAACTTGGGACTAGGTTTATATGAAAATTTTAACTGAATGTATTTGGAAAAATAAAAATTGAGAATTATATGTGTTTCCATTTGCAGAAGAGAAGAGAAAAGAATGCAACTTGTTGAAGCTTTCACATCCTTTATGCTTTGTAGAAGTTAAATAAATTGTTTGGTCCAAGAACTTTTGTTTATGACGTTTAAAATTAAGTTTCTAACAGAATTTTAAACAATTGGAAGTCTCTAGGTCCTTGTAGGTTATTTAAAGCTTGTTTAGGAAGTGTTTATAAACCGTTTAAATTATAAATGGATAGAAATGAGTGGCAGATAAGTGGGTAGTACTTGTAGATTCTACAAAATGTGTGAATAAAACTGGTTTCACTATTCATAAACCGTTTATAAACATTAACCAGACATAGGCTTAGAATTAAGATTGATGAATTAGTGTAGTTACAATAAGAAATGTCTATAGCATGATTTATGCTTGTCTGCTCATTTAGCTCCTTTCGCCGTTGTATTTCCTTTTGATTTACCTGATAATCCTCTATTTTTGTATTTATGTTGACAGTTCAGGCGGGTGGCTAATCTCTACTTTCTTATGATCTCAATCTTGTCATGCACTCCAGTTAGGTACGCTACTTAAAACATAATTTAGCTCATCAAGGAGAAAGAAAAGATAGTTGGGATAATTTTAATTTCTTGACAGTTGTCTTTTTGAATTTATGAACTTATCAATTTATTGAATGGAAAAATACATTCCAGAAAGTGATAGGGTAATTACAGCAATGACACAATACAGTCATATGGTGTGTGTGTGTGTGTGTATATATATATATATATATATATATATATATATGCATTAAGGATCAGAAAAGTTGGGATGGGGAATGATAGAGAGCTGGTATAAATGATTCCTTTCTATAGGCAGATGTGGGGATTTTTGCCATTGGTATTGTGTAAAAGAGATGGGTTGATCTGACATTTTCTGTGGCTTTAAGTTTGGTTGAAATCTTTTGGATTTAGTGTTTCCTTCATCATGTTCAACGTGGTTTCTACTTTCATGGTGATTATCAGGATTATGAAGTTCTATCATCTGTAGACACAGATAACTTCATACTTCTTGTATTATCTGAAGAGTTATTGCTTAATTGGTAGCTTCAGTTTGGTTCTTATTGATAATTGAAAAGAATAGCTTATTTTTTGTTTTTGGGTTAATTGTAAGTATATTGTCTTGTTTATGTCCTAATTAATGCATAATACCACCACTCTGTTGTACCGATTCTATTTGTTTGCTGACCTTATTTTGCCAACTATTGTTTTACCACGTGTGTTTGCTTGTTTATTGACTATTTTAGAAACTAGCTGCTGATCTTCAAGAAATCTGGAGTATGTTTTAACTGGATGACCTTGGAGTTAATCAACTGGATTTGATATCCTCTCCATCAATTTTTCCTTTTCTGAGAACATTTGTACTTAAAATAGTTCTGTTTTCATGCAGTCCTGTAAGTCCAATAACAAATGTGCTTCCTCTGTCCCTGGTGCTTCTTGTATCTCTCATTAAGGAAGCATGGGAAGACTGGGTAAAATGTCACACTAGATCACCTTTCTCTCTCTCTCTTTCTCTCTAAACTCTTAGGGCTTGCTTAGGAGTTCCAGCGTATCAGTTACGAACATTTTTTAAAGTATTGATTTTGAGCATTTATGAGCAGATCGGTTATGAGTGGCTTTAGTAGCTGTTTTTAAAACAGTCGAATCCATGCTTGGAAGTTTAGTATCTACTGATTCTGAAAGTTTTTTTAAAAAAGTAAAGTTATATACATATGACCCTTAGGGAAATTTTGAGTTTATGATTTCTTGTATGAAATTTTCTACCTATAAGTGATATTTTACTTATACGTAATTTTTTTACATATAAGTAAATATTTCACTTAAAAAGTGAAATAAAGTTAAATATTTACTTAAAATTTTATGTTAGTATTTCTTAGTTATATAAACTTTATAACTATAAGTTAATTTTGTACTTTTAAATAATTTTTACACAAGCAAATTTTTTACTTATAAGTAACTTTTTATATTTTATACTATAAGTGATTTTTTGTCTTCTTAGTAAGATTTTTATATGAAAATAATTTTTTATCATATACGTATAACTTTAATTATAAGTAATTTTTTAAATTATAATATAATGTTTTTCCTTATGAATAATTTATTTAGTCAATATATATCTATAAGTTAGTATTAAAAAAATATGTTTGTTGGAATTAATTATTTTATAAAGGGTAAAATTAGAAGAGAATTTGAGAAATGGCCAAAAACCGTCGATATGGTGGGTTGAGAGAATTTGTCAAAATTATACTACACTGTTTTTGGGTGGTTCTAAATCATCCAAAACCGGTACCCAAAAATCTAGCAAGCATCAGTTCTTCTAACCACTCATAAACGGTGCCACCAAAAATCGGTCAAAACCGGTGAAATAAAACTCCCAAGCAGGCCCTTAGGTTCCAGCTGTTGTCATTTTGTTTGAATTGTAATAATGAATTGTATCTTTGTTAACTTGAGGTCTCCAAGATTTTTGGGATGCAGATTGCTTACAATTTTTTTTTTTTCTATATTATTCCTCTCTCATTATGTATGGCAGAAGCGTTTTCAAAATGACATGGCAATCAACAATTCTACTGTAGACGTGTTTCAAGATCAGAATTGGGTATGTATTCCCTGGAAGAAGCTGCAGGTTGGAGACGTTATCAGAGTAAGTCTGCTGTGTCTCTTACGTTTTTCCTGCCATTTCACTTTTCTTCAGCTGTTTCGAGTTGGAACTACTGATTTTGCATGTTTTAAATAAGTTAGAACAGGAGATCTATTTTAACTTGTATTCCATCCATCTTATATTCCTTAGGATTTGATTTTAACTTGTATTCCATCCATCGTATTTTCCTTAGTTAGGAATTGATATGGAATAGAATTGTATAAGTTTTCTTTTCCAAATAGGATAATAATTTTTCCTTTTCCTTTTATAGATAGGATTAGGTTTGGATTGTGTAAATAACACTTGATCTAGATGAATAATACAAGAAGTTCAGCCTAAGTTTCAACTTGGTATGAGAGCAAGTTTGATTCGACTTGAGTTATACTTAAAATCATTTCCATTTGTTCTCCG
The DNA here is from genome assembly GCA_019097785.1 of Fraxinus excelsior. Lineage (NCBI taxonomy): Eukaryota > Viridiplantae > Streptophyta > Magnoliopsida > Lamiales > Oleaceae > Fraxinus > Fraxinus excelsior. The sequence continues at coordinate 6,466,995 of CM032640.1, forward strand.
GCGAGAGGCCTTGTGCCGCTTGTCCGGCGAAGTTATATTATGATTTCTTTGGCTTTGTGGAGCAGCAAATTTAGCCCTAAAATTGCAATTCCTAAAATTCTATTTCAAACTCTAACCTTGGCTGAACCCTACCTTCCCGGACGACCTATCATTCGACGAGGTCTACCAAAATCAGTCCGGTAATGTCTGGACAGCAGCACGATCATTCCATCTGGATTCCTTCTGCTCACATAGGCTAGGAAAGATTTTATGTTGAGAGAATCTCGAACAGTTGCAAATCCCTATGGTCACTACCTTTTGGTGAACAGTCGTGAAGGGCAAGTAACCTATTCCGACATTACTGTCTCTATTAGGTTCATGAAGACCAGGCAATCCTTCTCTGTGGGTTTGCCAGAAAAAGAAAGATATTGAATCTCTTTTGTGTCTGCCCTTGAAGTTGATTGTGCAAGTTGGTCTATGAGGTTTCAAAATCTTGCATATTAATCCTTAAAATTTCTGAAATAAACTCCGTCCCTCTTTCAGGTTGGAGCAAGTTAGTTATGAAGAGTTTGTTTGGGTTTCATTATAATCTGCTTATAATTGAAGTCAAAGTTAAACATTAATTTTAAGCACACATTTACAACTACTACCCACTTATTATCCACATTTGTGGGATTTATTACTTCTCTTCATCGTTATTCGATTATAATGAAACCCAAACAAACACAAAAGTTTTCGTCTCTGGCAAAATGGCAACTAAACTTTCAGATTCTTGCATTTTGACCCCGATTTCACCTTCTCCTTAGCAAAGCAACCTGTCCCTCCATCATCTCAGTTATGCGTGTTTGCTATTTTTAAGCGCGTTGGTATTTTGGTCGAATCGTTTGTGCGGTGTTTTGATTGGGTTGTTTTTGTGTGCTCTTGAAGGTTCAAACCTAGATTGCTGTGTGGGAGATTTCTTGCTACACATATTGTTAGGTCTTATACTAGATTCCAAGATCTTTTATTGTGGTGGCTGATGTTCTCTAGTTTCTGTAGTTTTTCCTTAATTTGCTACCCTCCGATAACCATTGTCCATGCTTCTTGACCCTTTCTCTTGGTCGACCCTGCCCACTCTGGTATGCCCTATGATTTTATGCTACCCTTCTACTATTCTTGTTGCCAGTCTTGGAGACCTTTTTAGTGTTCGTATTTGTCGATCCTGCCCTCTAGTACTCCCTAGAGGTTTGATAGATGAGACTTCTTAACTTTCTGCTGCTGCATGAAGATTGCATCTACAGTTGGGTTCGTACCTTCTTTTGGTTGTTGGTTTGAAAATCCAAGCTTTGGCAACTCTTTTTGCCGTGCAATCAAAGCTTCTGTTGCTGGACATAGGTTTTTAGCTTTCTTGTCGGCTGTTTGTGGATGATTGTGTATGGACTCCGCCGTATTCGAAGATTTCACACCCTCGTGTTTGCTATCTGTGTGTGCTCCTGTCGCGCGTGCTAGTAGGCATTCTATATGTCATTTTTTAACACGTGTAATATAAATGCATCAACTTGAGGGAGGAGTAGGAATAGGAGATGGTGATCTATAACTTGTGTTCCATGTGTCTTATTATTTCTTATTTAGTTAGGAATTGATATGGAATAGAATTGTACAAGTTTTCTATTCCAAATAGGATAATATATTGTTTGTTTTCCTTTTTTTAGATAGCTTGTATAAATAGCTCTTGAATTAGATGAATAATACAAGAAGTTCAGCCTAAATTTCAGCTAAATAGCTTCGTTTCTTCCCTTCAACTATCTTGGTGTGAGTTTTCAGCTGCCGCCTGGCTACTTTTTTTGCCCCTTGGTGATGTATGACTATAGTCTTTCAACTGTCTATTGCAAGTGTCATTTAAGTCAGTCTTGTTTATTTGCATTTCTATAAATCAAACTTTGCCAAATAGTTTATCATGGGATTAATCAAGCTTATGTAGGTTTTGAAAGAAATGTGTTGGAGCTTAATGAATGGCAGACCTTTTCTTATTATTGCTTATTCTAACACCTCCTAAATTGATGCAAGCAGTTATAGTTTATGTAGGAGACTAGAGAGCTGTTGACTATGTACTCGTAACCGTAGCTATTGACAAATATTTAAACCCAGCCTAAAGTAATAAATGTTTATTCAAAAAGGTTCAGATCAATCTCACCTTTGAATTGAATATATTTTTCTCAATACCTGCTAATCATGACACCAACATTCCAACATATAGCCGATCAAGGACCTGAGATATAGGCTGGCTTGGGTATTGACGTCAGACTTCAGAGCTGTGGTTTAGAATTTAATTTTTCATCTCCGAAAATGTTGTTAAAATCAAGTCTGTGCTGTATGCTACATGCACTGTTGTGCAACCTGAATAAGGTTGAGAAGTAATCTGAGCTGCCATTTTGGATGATCTTTTCCCAAAATTTATACAATCGACTGTTGTACTGGTTGCAGGTAAAGCAGGATGGATTTTTTCCAGCTGATCTACTATTCCTTGCTAGCACAAATATGGATGGTGTTTGCTACATAGAGGTTTTCACTCTTTTGTCTCTGAACAATTTTACTCTATTCTCTCTTTTGTAAGAAGGGTTCAAATTTGTTTGGAGAACAGGAATCAAGCTGGAGAACTATTGCCTTTGCATTTTCCCTTCCAATTTTCCTCTGCATATCAATCAACTGTTGTGTTTTGTTTGTTTGCAGACTTCAAATCTGGACGGTGAAACAAACTTGAAGATTAGAAAAGCATTAGAAAAGACTTGGGATTATTTTACACCAGAGAAAATATCTGAATTTAAAGGTTGTGCCTTTGTTATAATACATATTTACATGTCATTTCTTTATATTGGAGTCTCTAATAATTATTAATCTCGCTTATGAATATTTTCTGATAATAGTTACTAATGTTTCGTACTTTTGTGAATCCAAATACTTATCTATATTTGTTGCACCTTGTGGATTAAAATTAACTCTCACATTACACCTTTTCCCTGTTTGGTTTAGCTAAAAAAGGATAAAAATCTAAATCAAAGTCAACAATTAATTTTAACAACACATTTCATTTGATCTACAACTTTTATAATCTTTTCAATTGCACATATCATCAATTTTTATCAAAATTTAATAAAAATCTGATTTTTAGCTAAACGAAACAAAGGTTCAGTATGGAAATCAAATGTAAAAATTGTATATTCCTCATTTATGAAGTTTTAGTTACTAATAGAAATATCTTACCTAATTCATTTTGATATCTAAATAAAAAATGCAACGTATTTTTGAAAAACTCAAAACGTTTATTTTATACACTGCACTAGAGTAGGTTGGATGAAGACATGAAGTAGAGAAGTGTTACAACAATTCTATGAGATAGGAAGATAGCATTATGGTTGAAAGGCGTGTTTGACAGAATAGTGATTAGGCCAGCTATACCTGATGGTTCTGAGTGTTATGCTATTTAAGGACAAATATCCATAAGATTTTATTGAAAATTAGATGTTAAGATGGATATGCGGTCGCATTAAAGTGGGTAAGATAAAAAAATGAGAATCTACACCAGCAAGTTGGCAGCTGACTGAAGATAAACTGAAAGGGGTGGGGGGTGGGGACTACTTAGGTTATCAGAGTCATGTTATGCAACTTCCGTTGACCTAAAGAGGCTCCTGATGATAATTGTGATGCGATTTCGATTTAGCAAGTTAGAAGATGGTGTAAAACTAAAAATAATATGGTTATTGTAATTTCTAAATACGTAATTGTTTTTGTTTTCCTAGTAAATATAACAATGTCGAGTGAAATGATGAAGAAGGATTCATGTAGCCTATCTCAAGTTTGATGGGAATAAGTCTTACATTGTTGTGTTGTTGTTTCAAAGTTATTTTACTTTCTCTAATGCCGATTTAACCTCTTGTATCCAAGCTATGTTGGTATATTATAATATGGTATGAACTAATAGAGATGTTTTAGTACATAATTAACATTACAAGTAGATGCATTAAACTGTATTAATGAAGTTTGTTCTACTCATGACTACTATAAAGGGAATTTACTAAGAAAATATTATTGATTACTGGTTACTGAATTTATCAATTTTGATATCTGTAAAGGAGTCTCATCCTGGAAATATTATTTTATATTTATTAAATTGTTGAATACTGCTTAGAGTAAAACTAAACCCTAATGAAAAGATAAGTGTGAAATATGGAAAGATTCACCTTGTGCTTAAAACTCTATCTTATTTGGACAGAAGTTGGTGAGGGATTTTGAAACAGAACCTAGGGACCTAATGTTCCATAAACTCTAAATTGGAGGATCCATCACCCATACTATTTAACTATTTACTGCAAAAACTGAATTAGTTTTTGGTGGTAGCATTAAAATTCATATGTGACTCGATTAATGGGATCGAGTTCATATGAATATATGTGACAACATGGGTCATTAGGGGTCCTGGGCACACTGAAGCAGGATTTTGAGGGCAAACACTACCTGTTAGAAAAGGAGTAGCTTAGTAATGAAATCATGATTTGCTTGTTGTAAATAATGATGGGGATTTAAATAAAACCAATTTTTCTTGCTTGGCATTTGCTTTTCTAATGGAAATTCACCTGTAATATTCAGGAGAAGTGCAATGTGAGCAACCAAATAACTCGCTGTACACCTTTACTGGCAACTTGATAATTCAAAAGCAAACCTTGCCTCTGAGTCCAAATCAACTTCTATTACGGGTAAGTCATCTCATATCGCTACAACTCCCACTTTTCTGCATAATGCGGTTGCAAGTTGGATTTGTTTTCAAAGGAACTCATGTCAGTCCAACTCTTTGTAATTGATGATGTATTTTTTGTTTCTTGACTATCTGCTAATGTGCTTGTGATGCTCACTTTTGTTACCTTATAACTTTCTAATAAGAATTCATTAATCAAAATTAACATATATTTTCTGTCAATAAATGCTCAATCTGGCAACCATTTGTATATAATCTCATCTTTTCTTTTTCATCTTAAGTAATGATTTATGGTTGGTACTTTTGTATTTCTTAACTTTTTATTGGCTCTTTCTTTACATTTTCTTAGGGATGCACTCTCAGGAACACTGAGCACATTGTTGGAGTGGTCATTTTCACTGGGCATGAAACTAAGGTGTGTCCTGTTGCTTAAAGCAGTGAAGTTGTAGTTGAGTTGTGTGACACTTTCCCAGCAAAGGATTTGTGGAATAACATTTTTCCAAAGGAAGTTTCAAAACTACTACAATGTTTTATCTATTGGATGAAAAGATTTTTCCTGAGTCCAATTGATGAGTTAGTATAAGATTTGTTTGCGATGTCTTAATGTCTGTCTGTCTACTTTGCCTTTCTAATTGGTATGTGTTCTGTCTTGATTCCTTTACGACATATTTGTTGTGTACTGTATGCAGTAGTGGTTGTGGTTGTGCTCTGATTGCAGGTTATGATGAATTCAATGAAAATTCCTTCCAAGAGAAGTACATTGGAGAAGAAACTTGACAAGCTTATATTAATTCTGTTTAGTGTTCTCTTCTGCATGTGTCTGTTGGGTGCCATAGGAAGGTTTGATTATATAATTTCTGTTACCATGGTTTATCTATATGTTTTTGGTCTTATAGTTTACTGATGTTTGATGTTATTTACTATTTGTTCTTGACATTATGCAGTGGAATATTCATCAATCGGAAGTACTACTATTTGAGGTTTGACAACTCAGAGAAACAGTTCGATCCTGACAATAGATTTGTGGTAAAGAGAATTATTATTGTTTATTGTTTCTACTTTCATCATTTATATATTTTCAGTTTTTTATTTGTCTTGTAGGTTGCTGTTTTGACTATGTTTACCCTGATTACTCTCTATTCACCTATCATCCCCATCTCTCTTTATGTTTCTGTTGAGGTATATCTCATAGTGATTGGTTCTATTTGAATTTTACTGAGGTTTTGCATGGTCATGGTTCAGTGACTCAGTTTTTTGTTTATTTCAGATGATTAAATTTATTCAGTCTACTCAATTTATCAACAATGACTTGTGCATGTACCATGCCGAGAGCAATACCCCCGCATTGGCACGTACATCTAATTTAAACGAGGAACTTGGGCAGGTAAAAATTTGCCCTGTTCAATTTGGTTTTTCAGGGAACGGGTCTTAGGTTCAGTTGTTGTGGTCGCAAGTTTACTCTACATGACATCTGCTTTAATCTCAAACATCAAACTAGGAATTCAATTATTAGTTTATGAACTAAATGGTGCTACTTATGTGGATCAGTTAATTATATTTTATGCTTTTTCCAGGTTGAGTACATATTTTCTGATAAAACCGGAACTCTGACCAGAAATTTGATGGAATTTTTTAAATGTTCAATTGGAGGAGAGGTATATGGTACTGGTGTCAGTGAAATAGAGATGGGAACAGCACAGAGGAGTGGTGCAAAAACTGAGGTATGTTTATAAGCCGTCAGAGAAGAAAATACCATGAGGTATTTTTAAGGTTAATCTAGTGCCTTCAAACTCTCATAGGTTCGGAAGGAAACGAATGCTGCACGTGAAAAAGGTTTCAATTTTGATGATGCACGGCTTATGCGGGGTGCTTGGAGGAATGAACCTAATCCTGATTTTTGCAAGGTAGATTGTTTAAACGAGGAGAAAAACATAAAAAAACTGCACCGCACTCTCAGCAATATTTTCATGTGACATAACTATACATGTTGCTGCTTGCGTGCCTGCTTGAATGGTTGACTTATTAGTGTACCTTACTGATTTTTGGAACTTAGGTTGATATACCCCTCCAGGTTTTTTATTACTGTCTCATTCAGGATTATCCTCTTTTTTTGTTCTCTCTTCTTATTTTAGTGTGATCTATCTCAAGATTCTTAGTTTCATATATTTAGCCTATGATGCACGTGTCAGACACGCGATTTTTAAAAAAATTACCGACACGACATGTCACGTCACGTCATCGACACGTTGATTAAATTCTTAAAAATTCTTCAATTTAGTTTTATACTTGTCATTAATTTTTCTTGTTGAAATCTTTTAAACATGAGTACCTATTTGTTACTTGCTAATAATTTTGAAATAATAATATATAATATTTCTAATATAAAAAAAAATGATTACGGTAGAGTGTCCGAGAAGTGTCGGTATCGACTTGTGTCGAATACGGACACGCCACCCTAATTGAAATGTCTGTGTTACAGAGTATTTAGCTATTTCTTAATAGCCAATCATTTGTCCCTTGTGATATCGAATATGGTTATATGCTAGTTCTATAAAATTTTCGTTACCAAGAACAACGGGGCATATCTATCCCGAACACTAATGGTTATGTAATTATAGCCTGCAATCTCTACTAATTTTCTGCAAGTATCCATGTACTTAGTTGTACTCCCAACTCATTTTGAATCCTTTTGTTTCAAGATATTCTCTTAGTGGCTCGAATTTAAAATATGACCAATCGTTTATGTTTGTGTATATTTTAGCATAGAATCAATGTTGAACAAGCACAAGGGTTGAATGACTGGGGTCATATAATCTCTGAGTGCCAGATTACACTTCCATCTTTCTTCATTTAGCTGAAAACCAGTTTATTTATTTTTCTGTCTTTCCTTTTGAAAGCATATTATCTTTTTGGGTTTAGTTAGCATGTCTTATGCAGGTTTTTCACAAATCATATACTGTGCCATGCTATTTCTATCCATTCAATCATGTGTTCAACACTGATCGCCCCTGGTAGATGAGGATTGATCTTTTAAAATCTTTTGTTATCATGTAGGAATTCTTCAGGTGCCTTGCAATATGCCATACTGTACTTCCTGAAGGTGATGATTCCCCTGAAAAAATTAGATATCAAGCTGCATCTCCCGATGAAGCTGCTTTGGTTACAGCAGCGAAGAACTTTGGCTTCTTTTTCTACAAGTACGTGGTTCTAACATTCCTTCTCAATGGTTTAAAGGTATTATAGTGGTTTAAAGGTATTATAGGTTGAAGCTAGAGTTAAAATGCCGTATCTGCAGGCGTTCTCCAACAACGATATATGTTCATGAGTCACATGTTGAGAAGATGGGAAAGGTTCAGGATGTTCCATATGAGATTCTGAATGTTCTTGAGTTCAACAGGTAATTATATTTTCTGGATTCCATGCAAATTGTATTTTCATGCATGATAATTAAATTTCAGACTTGTAATTATTTTTTATTGTGTTTAGTACAAGGAAGCGCCAGTCTGTTGTATGTCGCTATCCAGATGGTAGACTTGTCCTTTACTGCAAGGTAACTTCATTAGGCTGCTCCCACGTCTCTGGTTGAAAATTTTAGCAAGAAATAAATTTGAAGTTCATAATATGCTTTTTTCAGGGTGCAGATACGGTAATATATGAAAGGTTGGCCGATTCAGACATTGATTTGAAAAGAACTACTAGAGAACACTTGGAACAATTTGGAGCTGCAGGATTGCGTACTCTTTGCCTGGCTTATAGAGATTTAAGTTCTGATTCATATGAAAATTGGAACGAGAAGTATATTCAGGCAAAATCTTCATTACGAGATAGGGAGAAGAAGTTGGATGAGGTTTGTGTGGTTCTCTCTTTCATTTGTTTGATTTTCAAGCACTTTTGTTTTCGACCAACGTTTATTGGAAATTATTACCTTTCAAGTATCCACTATTTTCTTCCCTTCACTTTTCATCGAATACAATCTTTGTTTTTCCTTAAATCACCCTTACGGCTTACGCAAGGGACCAGCAGATACTGAGACAGTAGGGAGATCTAGTTGCCTCGTGATAATCTGAGAGTCTTGATGCATATGGTTGCATGGAGTCGGAGTCTTATGAGGAGGGTCAAAATGGGGAGCATAGTATCAGTTGTGTAGCTCATTGGACAAAAAACAATTTATTTAGTAATGGACTAAAAAATAAAAGGGAATTGGTATATTCATTCAATAATTTGGAAAAGTTGGATTCTTAGGTTTTAAATCCTCAGGAGGATTAACCAAGATGGGAGTGCTACTCAGACTCGCTACTCATGGGCACAATACAAGAAAATTGAAAACGGAATTTAGGTTTTAAAGGTTGTATGAGAGAGAAAGAGACATTTATAGAGCTTGGTGTGGGAAACAGAAAAATGATTAACATTTGGGGAACAGATGTCTCGATCAATTTAGAAATTTGGAAGGCTGATTTAAATGGGTAAAACTGGAATGTGAGCAAATACTAGATACATTTTTGTGGGACATGACTTTGAGTGTGAAAAAGTATTGGTAAGAAGTGTTTTTTAAAAGGCCAAAACTTGAAGTGAGGTGTATTACACTACAATATGTAGTCGAAACTCATTGTTAAAAGCTGACTTCAGAACTTTGTAATCTTCATATGCTCAGGTCACGAGATCAATCATGTTTCCAAAACTTATGAAAGCTTGAGCTTCTATATTGACGTTTTTTCTTTCCAATCTGTGTGAAGGACATAAATCCTGGTCACATTTAAAACTATTGAGGTAAAGATTCAAACTAACCTAGAGGGGTTGCTCAATTGGTCAGGCCTTAGGTTTGCTCCCCAATGGTCACCAGTTCGAGTCCCCTCATGGCCACTGAGGTGAGTATCCGGCTGTAAACTTCAGGATCCCATGGGATTAGTCGAGGTGCGTGTAAGCTGGCTCAGACATTCACGATTATTAAAAAAAAAATTAAAAAATTTCAAACTATCAAGTGGGGGCATGAGGAGTAAGTATGAGCTATCACACCCATTTTTTCCAGTTCTTGACAGAAAACAGTGACAACAGTTAGTTATCCAACTTCAGAATCTGGTTACGTAGTTTAGCTAGATAATCTATCCATCAATTAGGTCTTTTGAACTCAAAATAAAAACACATCAAGCACATTCGCTGTTAGGAAGGATTATTCCCTGGGCAGGAGTAAGTGTACCCTTGGGCCTGAGGCATATGCTCCAAGCGTGAAAGGCATTTTGCTGTGCAATCCTAATAATTTCCCTTATCATTGCTCCCAAGGCAATTTTAGAAGGCGGACCCCAAGGGATGCCGTCACAGCATCTTTTAAAACACTGGCGTGCATATTGGCATTTCTGGTAGTGTGGTTATGGCATATTTGGATGAGTTTGTGGAAACTTTTACAGCATGAAATTTAGATGCTTGAAACTGGACTTAAATTGTATGAGCTTCTGTTTTCTTAGCAAGAACCATGTTGAAGGTGCTGCTTAAACTGCAACTTAAACTCCTCTCGTAGGGTTCTAATTTTGGCCCCTGTTCGGTCATTGGTGCCCAATTGCCCATTATTAAAAAAAAAAGGAAAAAAGAAAAAAAAAAAAGAAGAAAAAAAGAAAAAGAGATTTGAATATTATTTTTAGGAGAATGTGTGATTAAAAAGTAGGGAAAAGTTTTTGGTTTACATGCAAAATATTTTATTGTGTGAATGTGTGGTTGAAAATGATCATTTAGCAAAAAGAGTTTTAAAACAATGGGCAACAAACAGGGGCTTAGTTTACTTTTTAAGTTCTAGTGAACCTTCTGTTGTTCCATTACTGCACATCTTGTCTCTTATTTTTATGTTCAGGTTGCGGAGCTCATTGAGAAGGACCTTGTTTTGATTGGATGTACTGCTATAGAAGATAAACTTCAGGAGGGAGTACCTGCTTGTATAGAGACCCTCTCTCGAGCTGGAATCAAGATTTGGGTGCTAACTGGGGACAAGCTAGAAACAGCAATAAATATATCTTATGGTTAGTATCTAGAAGGAGCTGATGGTTTAATTTTTTAACATACTCTATAACTGGAGTAATATTTTCTGTTACATCTGCTTTTTGTATGTTTCAGCATGCAAGTTAATAAGCAACAACATGAAGCAATTCATAATCAGCTCAGAAACTGATGCCATTAGAGAAGTTGAAGACAGAGTAAGTAATATATCTTATTAAGTATTTTCCATGGAAAATATATAACATAGCGAGCCTCCTGAAATTTGATTGTCAGGGCGATCAAGTGGAGCTTGCCCGATTTATGAAAGAAACTGTGAAGGATGAGCTGAAAAGGTGTTACGAGGAGGCACAACAGTATCTTCGTTCTGCTTCTGGACCAAAGTTGGCACTTGTGATTGATGGGAAGTGTTTGATGTATGCATTGGATCCCACTCTACGTGTAATGCTGCTGAATATGAGCTTGAATTGCAGTTCAGTAGTTTGCTGTCGAGTTTCTCCTCTACAGAAGGCACAGGTAGGGTTATTGAGTTGCTTTTAGATGTTCTACTTCTGCGGTTCTGAAACATGACTAGGATGGGAGCTTTGTAGAATAAAAAATTATAATCTCTTTCTACCACATGATAAGGACATCCACTTTAGTTTATGATGAGATTTCTTATTAATTGTTAAATACGAAATCTAATTGTTTGTCATTTTGTATGTTAAATATTGTCGTCGATTTCTTCTATATATTTTTTACTAACACTTCACAGGTCATAGTTATTCTACTAAAATACTTTTTCATTGAGGTATGTTCCTTTTGAAGTCATATTTTGAAGGCCAAGATAAAAAAAAGGGGGCTTTTGGGATTTTGTCAAAATAGCCTTCTACAAAAATTACCAAATATTATCTTTTCAGTGAGGATTTCGTTTTTTTTTTTTTGAAATATCTTGAAAGCCAAAATAATTTTTTTTTTTTTTTTTTTCTCGTAATAGCCTCCTTTCTTCGAAACTGACTGAATGTGTATTTTGCCCTTACTAATGTTTGCCTTCCAACTAACTTGACTGTTTTGGTTCTCAAGAAAATTGACAAAATGTGTATTTTCCATAATTTCATTTTCATAGTACTTTGATCCTTCGTATTGAACTTCCTCTTTTTTTAGACACTGTTATTTCATCCTGGTCACTTCCTGTGATGTTTCATTATCCTTAGAATGTCTGAAGTTAAAATGGAAGGTGATTTAGTACCATCTCTAGCTTGTAGAGTTCTTTTGGCAGCTGGTGCTATGATGCAAAGGCGTGCCTCTGGCTTCGGCAGGTTTGTGTCCTACTCTTATCGGACACCAAAACGATCAGACATGCCTTTGACATGTGTTGGATTCTCTAGGTGGCGTGTTGGAAATTTGTATTGATTTTCTGAGGTCGGACGAGCATTCCGACACATACGATAGTTTTAAAAAAAAAAATCTAACTTGGCTGACTATTTTTGAAAGAAAATTCAAATGGAGGGTGGGGTGGTGATTGATGTTGACAGCGCAGGTTCTGACGATGTCTCATTTCAGCTGTTATGAGTTTTAGCCATGGTTGGTGAGATTAGCAGGAGCAGTGTCTAGTGAAGATGAAACCCTAATTTTGTGGAAGAAGACAACTGAAGTCATAGGTTTTTTTAATTATAAAACAAGTTTGTTTTTAAATGAAGTAAAAAAACACCTTCTGAAAATAGAAGAAGAATACCTTGTCCATTTTAAAACAGTCAAAGCCCACTAGTACTTAATTGGTGATTAGAAAAGACCCATTTTTTACTTTTTAAATTGCCATTTAGTCCTCCAATTTTTGACGCAGCAAGCATACAAAATTTTATTTGCTTTGCTAAAAAATAATAATAATTAATTAATGTGTTAGGCGACGTATTGTCTCTCTACATTTTGAAAATTACGCGTCGATGCATCAGTATTGGTGCATCATAGGCTGTTGTTTGTTTCTGCTGAAGCATGGTTTCCATTGTGGACAGCTGTCTATATTAAAAACAGACTACTCATACGATTGCTTAATTTTGCTAATCAAAAGATTATTGTACTTTCTGTGATGTCATTTATAGGGTCGCATGTGATGTTATGCTCGTTAAATATTGTTAATATAGATTTATGCCAAACTAATCCTGATTATGTTACTTGATAGAGAAATTCTGATGCTAGTTCTTTTCTAATCCTCATCCATTGACATGCTGAAGTTTTTTCAACGAACTATGCTGCAACAACTCCTGCAACTATTAGAACCTGCTGCCACACAAGATGTTGTATTGAGTTATATGTGGTTTGTGATGGTACTATGGAATATAGTTATTTTTTATATTAATTAAAGAACGGCTAATTTGTCTTTGATGAAAACCAAAGAAAATGGCTTGATGTGCGTTTTTATAAAATTTATGGTTTTGCCAAGCGAAAAGAGCGAGTGGTTATCCATTGAGAACCTCGACAATCACAACAGATTAATCATGCTGATGAAACAGGAATGCGAATTCTCTGCACAACAGCCCTAACATATTTTTGTTTCCAACACCATAATTATCATTATTGTAGTTGATGCTGCCTTTGGTCACGTCTGGTTCATCATCCTGAGTGTGATGTGACCTTTCTGCTTTCAGGTGACAAGCTTAGTTAGGAAGGGTGCACAGAGGATTACCCTTAGTATTGGTGATGGCGCTAACGATGTTAGCATGATTCAAGCAGCTCATGTTGGTGTTGGAATAAGTGGGCAGGAAGGAATGCAAGCAGTGATGGCCAGTGATTTTGCCATTGCACAGTTCCGCTTTCTCACAGATTTGCTCCTTGTTCATGGACGATGGTCGTATGCTAGAGTATGCAAGGTTTGTTATTCTACCAGCCTTTGACTGGTAAGATTTGTTCCTTTTTCTTGTTTGGGCAATTCTGAGCTGCTAAATCCTGACAGGTAGTGACATACTTCTTTTACAAGAACTTGATGTTTACTCTCACTCAATTTTGGTTCACCTTCCGAACTGGATTTTCTGGTCAAAGGTTTTATGATGATTGGTTTCAGTCTCTGTACAACGTTATTTTCACCGCCCTGCCTGTAATCATTATTGGACTTTTTGACAAGGTATTCAATGTTTGGATTTTCTGAACATAAACACAGATTGTTTCCGTTGGAAATCGGTGCTTTTGGTATATCACAATTTTGTCATGCATCTTTTGTAGGATGTTAATGCATCTCTTTCCAAGAAATACCCTGAATTGTACAAGGAAGGAATAAGAGATACATTTTTCAAGTGGCGAGTTGTTGCAACTTGGGCTTTTTTTGCAATTTATCAATCTCTGGTTTTGTATTACTTTGTGATTGCTTCAAGTACGAGTGGCATGAATTCATCTGGCAAGATGTTTGGGCTATGGGATGTCAGTACAATGGCTTTTACTTGTGTTGTCGTGACTGTCAACTTGCGACTCCTAATGATGTGCAATACAATTACTAGATGGCACCACATTAGTGTTGGAGGAAGCATATTAGCATGGTTCATATTCATCTTCATTTACTCAGGTGTTGTGTTGCCAAAAGAGCAGGTAATCATCTGAGTAATATCTCAAACTTCATCTTTTGGAATTTAGATGCTAATTGTTCTTTGTTTTCATTTACTGCAGGAGAATATCTATTTCGTCATTTATGTCTTGATGAGTACATTGTATTTCTACATCACTCTTCTTCTTGTTCCCGTTGCTGCACTCTTTTGTGACTTTGTATACCTTGGGTAAGCTTTAAGATGTGTGTAGGAGCATTTTTCTCTCCATGGATGATGTTTGTGACACATGGGAATATTTCTTGTTTCTGTTGAGTTGGTTTGCCATTCAGATACCTTTAGGGTTAATTTCATTTTTAGTCACTGAACTTGTAGAGAAATCTCACCTAGGTCATCAAACTTCCTTTTGTTTCAAAATGATCACTTAACTTCCATTTTGTTGCAGCAGTAGTCAGTCTTTTCACAGCTGTTAGTAGAAAGTAATGGAAGTCTTATGTGGCATTTAACTATAACAAATGCTGGTGTGGCTTTAAAAAGCAAAATGTTTATTTCCTAGTGTATTAGAGAAAAGAAGATTAAGGTAAAATAAATTCAAGCAGGAAGGGACAAAAGAAAAAGAGAAAAAAGTTGGAAGTGGGGTGGGTGTTAAGAGTGGAAGAAAAGCTTCTTTGGGGGGGGGGGGTGGGGGGGTGTTGTAGAAAAAGTTTTTAAGATGATTGGTTTTGGTTTTTGATTGTTGGCCACGACTATTCCTCGTTGAAAATAAATGTTTCATAACTAATATGCCACATAAGCATTTCGTTATTGTTACATTTTACCATTACTTTTACTAATGGATATGGAAGGAATGACTAACGTTTCATCAAATTGAAAGTTAATTGATCATTTTGAAACAAATAAAAGTTTGATGATGCAAGTGATTCCGTTACATGTTCAGTGACTAAAAATGAAATTAACCCATTTTCTTTATGATTTATCTACTTGACTATGTTCTGGATGTATAGACTATTATATTTTGTTTGATTTACATGTTTACAATTCGGTCCTTATTTTTATCTATTGCTTGATGCTTCTGTTTCTGTCAATTGTTTAGTCATGCATTCCTAAAAGCATTGCCAATCTGGTTTCAGGGTTCAAAGGTGGTTCTACCCTTACGATTATCAGATTGTTCAGGAAATTCATAGACACGAGCCTGATAACAGCAGGATAGGATTACTTGAAATTGGAAACGACGACCTTTCCCCAGACGAGGCACGGAGCTATGCTATAATGCAACTCCCGGGACAGAAATCGAAACACACTGGTTTTGCTTTTGATTCACCTGGCTATGAGTCCTTTTTTGCGTCACAAGCAGGTGTTTATGTACCCCAAAAGGCATGGGATGTGGCTCGGAGAGCCAGTATGAGGACACAGCCTAAGAATCCTTCTAAGAATTGACCTATAAGGCGCATGTACAAAATTCTTCCATCTGTTTCTTTTCTACCTTTTGATGGTTCACCATATAAACTTTTGTAGATAAAAATGTAATATCCTCCCAATGTAGCATTCAATTGTTTTAGAACTTTCTTTTTGGCCTTCTCTTGCGGACAGACCACCTGGTCAGTAGGGTGGAACCTGAATTATTTTTTGGGTTGATGAGTATACTTGTAAACAATAACATGGTTGTACTAGAATATAATTGGAACTGATATTAGACATTCTTTTATAGCGTAAATTGTTGTGGTTTAACCTTGTATTGTTATATAAATAAACATGTTTTCGACTTTTCTACATGAAGTAAAGTTGGTTCTTGATTGTGCCGGGTTATTTTGGGCCCATTTGGTGGGATTCTTTAAAAGTAAGTTATTTATGTGAAATTAAGAAGCTGCTTTTGAATCTATTTGCATAATTTTTTGGAAGTGTTTTGTATGGCTAGAAAGTTCCCCAAAAAGCTTTTTTATAAGAAGAAATAAAAACAGAAATAATGACAAATAGTCTCTCTTAAAAATTCTGATTGGCAAGGGTCACAGTTATTTATGTGCTTAAAACGGTTTAACCTCTGCAATGGAAACTTAAGTTTTCATTTGACAAAAGAAAAATAATTATTCCATAGCTTTGAATTTAAACACTTTCATCTTTGAATGATGAGTTAGGGGATTATGCTAAACCACTGTACGCAAATAAAGAGAGTGATACTTGAGAGTCTCGCATAAGCCAGGTCTGTTAAAGCGCGAAGTTCTAAAGCTGACATGAGATGCTTGGTCGAGAAGAATTTCGAGCTGAATTTTCAAATGAAAAATTACTATAATTGCATGGCTACCGACCTTTCTGGCATATAACCATTCGGGGGTGACAGCTATGGATCCTTCATCGACCATCTATCCGTACGGAATATGCGAGTGCAACTGCAGCAAAAATACAGATAAACATTCGTGGATTAAATGAAGATCCATCACAAATGGTTGATATGGAAAAGCAAGGAAAAATGATTTTTAGTTGGCTGTCATCAGGGGCGGACCCAGGATATTTATCCAGTGCGGGCGGTATCAGTAAAAAAGAAAAAGAAAATTATAACAAAAACATTATACTAAAATGAAATACCTTACAATTGTTCTTTACGAGTTTTCATACTTTGATATCTTTGTACAATCGCCTCATTATCAATCTTTAAGAATATGTCTTTCTCCACATAAACAATAAGGCGATCATTCATCAACTCATCTCCAATTCGATTGCACAATCTATTCTTCACAATATTCATGACAGAAAATACCCTCTCTACCGTAGCAGTAGCAACATGAAGAATCAGTGCCAAAGTCAAAAGCTTGTAAACCATTGGATATGATCTGCTCTTATTTGTCAAAACTAACTGTTGCGCGAGAGCACTGAAACCATTTAATTCTTCAAACTCTTTGTTAGAGAGGACATCAAAAATTTAATTATCAAGTTGATCGTCAAGTGTGAAGAGATCTACTTCTGAAAAATCTTGTGGATAAAACTTAGCAAGTTGAATCAACTTTCTTCTATCAAAAGCAGAGAATGAATTTTGTGGACATAGACAAGCTACACAAAGGAGCAACTCGGTATTTACCTCTGAAAAACGATCATTCAATTCTTGAAGTTGCGTATCTATGACAGAATAGAATAAATCTACCCGAAAGTGATGCAAGTTGGTCATTTGTGGAGGATTACGATGAGGGCGACCACCATGTGCAGAACGCATAAACATTGCATCCATGTTTGGGACATTGATATAATGATGCTCACAAAAAGAAGAAACATGTTGCAAGAAAGAATCACACCCATCATCTCTCATAAGTTGGAGTCTCTTTTTGCAAATTTTCACCAAGTCCATTGCATTGACAATATCTTGATCTTTCCTTTGTAATGCCTTTGACAAATCATTTGAAATCCCCAAGATACCTCTCATTAAATGTAGATTAAATGCAAAATCAAACGATTGAATTGACTCCAATAAATTAAATGCATCATTTTTTTGATCACAAGTATTTGATCCATCTTCTTCAATTATTCCAAGTACATCAATAACAGCCGTAAACATGCTAATTAAGCTAACCAATGAATTATAATGTGATCCCCAACGAGTATCATCTGAACGCTAAAGAGTGGTTTCTTGATTAAGGCCCCGTCCACTTAAAATATCACCATTCTCCAATGCCTCAACAATAAAATCTGATTGTTTATCTCGAAGAAGATCACAACGTTTAGCAGATGCTCCAACATTGTTTATCACGTTTGCAACCACACAAAAGAAATTAGTAATCGGTCTATTCTTCTTTGCCACAGTTACAAGAGCTAGTTGAAGTTGATGCGCAAAACAATGAATGTAAAAAGCACAAGGGTTCTTATTTAAAATGAGTGCTTTGAGACCATTGAACTGACCTTGCATATTACTTGCCCCATCATAACCTTGTCCTCGCAAATTAGAAATGCTTAAGTTATATCTAGAAAATATCTTATTAATAGCTGCCTTGAGTGAGACAGCTGTGGTTGTGGACACGTGTTCAAGACCTATGAAACGTTCATTTACAAGCCCATTTTTCACATAACGTAACACAACTGACATTTGCTCCTTCATTGAAACATCACGAGATTTATCAACTAAGATAGCGAATAATGAATCACCAATATCTTTGATAATAACATTAATCGTTTCAATAGCACAAGCACTTACTATATCCTTTTGTACCTTAGGGGATGTTAATTTGCAATTTTGGAGTGCATTTTCAAATGTCACAGCCTTAACCTCATGATTATGATCAGACAGGAATTCTAATTGAACTAGAAAGTTACCTGGATTCAAAGAATTCTTAGATTCATCATGGCCCCGAAATGAATGCCATTGTCTCAACAAAACTCGAACACAATCAATTGATGCAATAAGATGAACACGATATTCATTTCTCATTTGTTCTGACTGCTTGAAGAAAACCGTTTGAATGTGTTGTTCTTGATTCATTAAAGATTCACACTTAATGCGAGCTTGATTATGTAAACTATTATGCTTTCCAACATGAGTACCAAGCCTCTTTTTATCTTTCCAATACGTGAATCCTTCACCAACAAATGAGTCGTCTCCACCTTGTTTCCCACTACTTGTTTTAAAAAGATAACAATACAAGCAAAAAGTTGCCTCTTTTGCCACACTATACTCCAACCAATCTTCAAACTCATTAAACCAAGAAGGATTGAATCGTCTAGATTCTTTTTCTCCAAATTGTCTTTTCTTAAATTCATGGTTAAACGGTTGACAAGGACCCTTTTGCATATATGCTCTTTGAACTTGATCTCTAATGTTAGAATTGTAATTCAAGATTGGAATCCTTAATCCAGGATCGGTAGGAAGTTGTGTAACATCAAAATCATCTCCATTTGACGTCTCTTCATTAACATTTTCCGCAACCTCAAGAACTTTTCTTTTATAAAATCTTTCCATAACTGACTGTAATAAATAGGAATTGGTATGTAAATAGACTAATATAATTGAACCACCTCATCAAAGAATCAACTAAAACAAACTATTGACGTTTATAGCTTGTTGTGAGATAAATAAATGCAAAATATCGTTGGACACATAATTATTATTAATATCTAAGAGTATAGGAAGACATACAATTCAAATATCTAAAATTTATTCTAAAAATCAGTATACTTAGACTTAGTACTCCACAAGTCATGTTTTTCATTTCCAGGCTTCTAAAATTTATTCCAAAAATCAGTATGTTATAGGAAGACACAAGTCATGTTTTTCATCTCTCTCCTATGTTGGTACTAAAACACAAAGAATAGCACTCAGGCTGTGAGGCATCTCATTTCCAGGCTTCCAGGCTCCAGCAACAGTTCAACTCCATTCATAGACTCATAGACATAAACATAGTGGCATGGAATGACAAGAAAAAAAGCAAAATATTGTTTGTTTTGGTCGCCCCTTATTCATTCACGCAAGCAGCCAGCACTAACAGTCACAGAAATTGGCGATTTCATTGTTGCCAAAAATGAAAAGCAGAAATTACCAGCAGAAATTACTAGCAGAAATTATTTGCATACCATTCCAATTTCCAATTACTAGCAGAAATTTTGAATATTGAAATTGAATATCAATAAGCAACATAAAACTTAGAAAACCTACTCACCTTAATGGCTTAAACTGCTGACTTGGTAGGCGGTAGCTGTCCGGGGCGTCGCTGAAGCAGCCGGAGTCTGCGACGTGCGTTGTGCCGTTGCAGGGAATAGGGATGCCGGTCGTCGCCACTCGCCAGAAGCAGCCAAGAGGTTCTCAATTTCTGGTTTCTATCATGGACTCATGGTGAAATGGGTGAAACCGACACTACACAGGGCTTCTATCATGGTGGAATGAGCCAAATAATTGGGCCAAGTTTTTTTTTTTTTTAGTTAACGGGCTACTAAAAAAAAAAAATTGGCAGCCCAAAGCCCAGTGCAGGCTAGATGCCTGCACTGGGCCTAAGCTGGGTCCGCCCCTGGCTGTCATACCGAGTAAAGGCTTCTTCCAGTTCTCCTTGAGATGTTCTTCATATTTCTTTAGAAATGTGTCGTAATAACTTTGTCCGGACCAATGGTAACATCACCAAGTGAATCCAATTAGCCAAGTTACCAATAAAACGCGTAGAAAAATTAAATCATTTCAATCATCATGACTGAAAACTAGTGAAATGCTTAGCAAAGATACAGAAGCCTCCATCTCAAATTCAAAAGCACTGCAAGAAAACCCAAAAACTGTTATGTTCACAAGTGTAAGTCCATAGAAAATGATCCAGGGTAGTTTTATATATTTCAAATGGAAAGCTTGTTAAATTCAGAAACATGTCACCATGAAACTCATCTTCCTCAACAAACATGTAAGCTTTACTAGTTGATAACTATTGCGTTTTTTTTTTCATATCGCAAGTGTACGATATCGTAACAAGTAATATAGTGGACCTTTGAGTCCGGATTATTGTTCCCACGAGAACTATACTTTAGTCTTAACCTACTTTTCCAAACTCCTATTTGATAAAAAATAAACAAATAAATGATTGTGATAGTTGTGAATATTGATTTTCTACAATAAACTAAATGCCTAAAACAAATGAAAATTATGATTAAATAACAAACACAAAAAATTAAAGATTCATATATGTAAGATATATTAGGACAAAACAACTTCATCTAATATTCAACTTAGTTTCCAATTCAAGATTCTGGCATAATGTAGTGTTCGATCGAATTCTCCTATGGTATTCAATTTATCCCTATCGAGTTCCCATTGAACCTATTTAACTAATTTAATTACATATCTCTATTCGAATTACCCTTAATTAAACGAGTTATGGCACTAGAAATTCATATAACGACCACAGTACTAGGTATAGGTATCTCTACACGTTATACTTCATTACCGAATTTTATTACACGTTCTAAGTCTCAAACTCACCTCTCGATTCATAAGAAACTCAATGGATCATCAAATGATCAAGTAATTCAAAACATTGCAATCATAATAAAATCAACACATGGAAGAATAAAACACAAAATTCTTGAATTAAAGAACTAAGAGTCTCAATAGATACATTGTTTGCCCTAATAAGGAATTTAGCTAAACATGATGAAAAAGATGAAATAAATAAACATATTCGAATAATCATCGAATTTAATTGATAAAAAAGATGGAAAAGAATCAGCTCTTACACCAATATTTTCTTCCACTTCCAATCCTTAATTTGAACTTGAATCACTGATGTATTTCTTCTTGAGAATTCCTCTTCGATCTTGTGTTATTCTCTCAATTTTACACAGTGTTGAACTCTCTTTTCAATGTGTGGGAACCCCATTTTCAATGCCTTCTTAGGTCTATTTATACTTTCTTACACGTTATTGGCCAATTTGGAGTTTCTTTGTAGGTTTCTTGCGACTCATTCAACAAAAGCCCTAAAATTTGCGACGTGGTGCCTAGGCGCTACAATTGCAGCGCCACATTTCTGTAAAATAATCAGGTTTGTAGCGCCTGGGCGCTGAGTCTCTGTTCAACTTGCGTCTGTTTCAGTATTTTTGTCATAAATTTTGCTCCCGATGTCCGATTAAGGCGATTCAAAATGAGTTGGTAAGATAATTCCAAGGGCTACAACTTTCATAGAAAATAACTCTTTTATAATTCGAACGTTTACTAGGCCAAAAATGGATCTCAATCTCCAACTAGAAATTTAGACATCCATGTGTGGTTGAAAATTGATTTGTTTTCACTCTTTTTGATCTTTAGTTATATCCATTTGACCCCTAGCATTCTCGAATCTTCATCGTGAGTTTCGACACAACTTTTGAGTATTTTGACTTTAGCCTCCAAACTTTTGATCTTGCCATTTTCGCCATTTTTCTCTTCTTTCTTTCAATTTCACTTTCATTCACTGAGTTTCACCTAATAACACATTATATGATAAATTAGGCTATAATTCCATTAAAAGAATTACGAATATGAATATTTTGTAGCCCGATTAAGTGTGAATAAAATACACTTATCAATAACATACTTTTAAAAGAATATAACAATCCATTGATGACTTAAGCAGTATTTTCGACATACATAATGCACTGGACAACCTTAATATAACTTACTTCTAAAGCTTCATCGACAAGAATGTAAAAATGGAAAATTCACTGAAATTCCTAAATCAGAAACTTTTAAGACTTCTTCAGAACCACAAAATTTCCTCGCCGTATTCTTCACTAAATGTGTACAGAAACAGACTGCAGATAAGTTGCTGCTTGTGCTTCTCATTTTCACTTATAATTCTTGAGCATGTTTCTAGCAAGAAAAAATCCCCTCGAACCATGCAACAAAGATCAGGTCCATTCTCAAGCAGCTTTGAAGCTTCTGACAAGACTTCATAGTATCTTATTTACTGCAACCAAACATAAAAATTGACACAGTTTGAGTTACAGTTGTTTTCCTTGAGGTATATTACAAGAACAAAATCAAGTCTGATAAAAATTCATACTGCATTTGAAACAGATGGGAGACATTTTCTCCAATGCCTGCTTGAAGTATGTTTATTTAATGGTTCATGGTGCAGCTTCTGAAATTTTGTTCCTCGAATTCCGTTTGTCCTTAAGAGTTGCCATAGAAGCTCCATTCATTTGGTATAAATAACAATAGCAAAGCTTGAGACTGATCATTATAAGGCATGAGCATTTACATCAAGAACAAAGTAAGAATTAGTATGAAACTCCAATTTTCTCACTCGAACCACATTCATTCAAGTCCTAATTTCTTTAGGATGACTTATTTATATTCACAAAATTTCTTGAACTGAATCAAGGCATTTTTTTGCCATCTGTCATGTATACTTTAACTAACATTAATTACTCAATCAAACAATTATGAACCGTCAAATTTACTTGCAACTGTTTATTTTAATTAATCAAGACCAGTTTCGCTAAAATATCTTTACCAATTGAAGAAAACAATCAAGTACTGACGGTTGGAAATGTGTTATTTGGTGAATGAGAAATTAAGCCAAATTTTGAATTATTGAAAAATTATATGGAATATTGTGAAATATTCTAGAAACATGTAGATGAAAATATGTGTCTTTTCATATGGATCGTGACTCTTGGAGATCATGACTTTTGGCATTATTTTTCAATAATTGTCTCTTTATGTAGAGACATAATTGTATCTCTTTATGGAGAGATATAAATTCTAAGAGATGTGTCTCTTAGTATGGATGTTCCAACTACTATATAAGGGATCCCACATGTTTGAATTTCATATGGAATAATGAGAAGTGGAACAAATTCAATTGATAATTCCATATCATTCCATTTCATGTTTTACTTTAGTTTTGCATAAAACACTTTGTAGAAGTGATTATTTTTTGCATCAAAATCATGGTTATGGTAGAGAGAGAATTCCGTTCGAGTTCGTTGGTCTAAATCATTTGGAGTGCTCCTATGGTTAGACGTGGTCGTTGTATCTTGGGAGATGATTGTCAAGAAACCGTTAGCACCGATGCGGGGCAAATTCATCTTAAGGACAAAGTGTCAAACACTTGCCTCGACCGATCGCATCACTTGCATCTCATCTTTCTTTTTCCGATTTTATTCTAATTTAGTATTTTGATTTCGGAAAGTAACTAATATTCTTTTGATTTCATGCTAAGGTTTGAATTGAAGAACAACGTGCGTTCACTCATATTGGGAAGTGAAGAATCCATATTATTATATTCGAAGTCGGTAAATCACTATTTTATCTTCTCAAATAAGATTTCGGTAAGTCGAATTCTATTTCGATTTCACAAGTATAACACGGTACGTATTGATTTGAATATAACGTGCACATTTATCGGTGTAATATCTCCAACAATCTTAAGATGAATTTTGTTGTGCATGTTTGATTTTGGTTACATAATTTACGTGACTTTGAATGCATATTAAATCTAATTTTTATATATGAAAAAGACAAAAGTCACTTAATGGACATTAAAATATGTGGCGTATATTATACTTTAATGATCAAACGGAGGCTGCTAATTAAAAGAATATATAAATTAAATGCATACTTTACTATAATGTGGAATGGTGAATTGTCACATGACTTTTGGTCAAAATTTGTATATTTTGGTTTAAAAATGCATATGTTCACGTGATTGCAAGTATAGTTTACATGCCAAAATAGAATATTGTCGTGTTTTGGATGCATGTTTTCATGTTGGAAATTGTACTAACTTTGGTTGAAGGTGATAGTCTCTTGGTATTCAATGAGTATGGAAAGTTGTCTAATTTATGATTTCGATGACTGTTCATTTTATAACTGCAATGGAAATATTATTGTTGATATTTATTACATAAAATAATGAATATACGTTTTGATCTTTTGTACCAAATCAATGGTTGATCATTTGGTCTTGGTTATTTAATTGATCGAGATTGGGATCAATGATGATATCTCTAAATGTGGAAGTGTGTGAATTTCCCATGATATTGATATTCCTAGTCAAGACATGTGTTGACTAAGATGGAATAAATTCCTTTCATTGGAATATGAGAAATTATATTAATGATGATAGCCTCAATTAATTTGATGAAATTAAATGAGATGATTTATGCAAATATGACAAAATGCGATTTGTTATAATTATATTAAGTGGAAATCATTATTTGATAATGAGATTTAAGCCACTTAATTATTTGGAATTCCTAGAATATTATGAAATATTCTAGAATCGATTTGGATGGAAAGATATGTCTTTTCATATGAGAAATCATGACCTTTGGTATGATTAATTTCCAATTGGTGTATCTCTTCATAGAGATTAATTCGAAGAGGTGCGTCCTCTCGTTGAGTTTTTTTTTTTTTAAAACACAACTGATGGATGATTCGTTCATTAAATTTGAATATGGTGAATAAATATTATTTAACATAAAATAATACTATCTCGTGAAATGTCACAAATGTGATATATGTTGGGAGAAGTTGCAATTCTTGTGAATCAAGATGCTTAGTATTCTTCATTGTTGAATTTGATTTAATCGTGGAACCAATTAAATTGGTATATGTTTGAAAATATTGTTGGTCTATGTGATGACCTTAATTTAATTTGGATGATCAAATTAAAAGATAGTTGGATTGAAGTACATTGTATACTATTTCAATTGAAATAAATTGTGGATTGATGACCACTTTGAAAGTACTTAAACTTTCATGAAGCATTTGATATGAACATTATCTATTCGATAAATGAATTGAACTATGAGAGAGTTAATGAACTTTAAGTTCAAAAGTATAACCCAAAAATGTGGGGGTTAACATTAATGGTTGCGAACTTATATGTAAAGTTCAAAACTTGTGGATGCAACTTTACTAGATTGCACATGCATTCCTAATTGAGGAATTGTGGGGGTAACTTATGTTAAAAGTTACAATTTTCTATACCTTATAATCATAGAAATGCATCTATAAAGGTGGAAAGGATAGAAAACCTTTATATTGATTATAAGGATGATATACACTAAGTCTAAAGTGGATGAAATGGGATAAAAGCCAATTATGGTGTTTGTTTGGATATGCAAGATCAATTCGAATATTTGAAGAATATTCATAAAGTTGAAATGCATTGTGATATTTCAATAATGATATTGAATACCCATGTTTCTGAAATTCACTAGTAAAAGTGATTGACTAGTGTAGTGTGTGATAGACATCCTCTAACATTGTTGTTTGGAATTTATAAAGCTTTAGATGAAGTTAGTTAGAAGCATATATCTTCATGAGAGGATTTCTTGGTGGTGACATGTTGTATCTATTAAATCAATCAATCGTTGATTAGCTATATTTGATGAGATACTAAGTCACATGTAATGGTAAGTCTAGACTATAAGTCGTAGACATAATACCATTAAGCAGTCGATCTCAATGGTGTAAACTCGTGGTACCTTTAGAGATTCACCGAGAGATCAAGAATACTGCATATCGAGGGAATGAGATTAAAGCCTACGATGTAAGAGTCTTTATAATGGTAACCCTACCTTGTTGACTGGAGATCCTAAGATCTTGGTTCAAAGGGACAACTAAGTTATGAAGATTCCATGAAGCACTTAGGAAATTATTTCCTAGCTCATTCCTATGATATTAAAGTGCTTTCTGCCGAATGATTGAAAGGTTAAGATACACTTTTAATGATTCCTATAGCTTGATTCAGTCAAGTGGAGTATGGCAGAATACTCTTAATAGGAGGTCACCTATATAAGTGTGAAGTGGGGCCGCTTCTATGAGAATGTTTCAAAGGCTTAAATTCTCTAAAACACTTATGAAATCCAAGAGTTGTTCATGGCCAAAATGAACACAACAGTGAGAACCATGAACAGTTTAGGGAAGACATTGTGTGAGTACTATTGTCTTGACTTACACCAACGGTTGAATGGTTCAAGACATCACGTTCACCAATTAGCCAGTACGTCCGATAGTATTTCACTAAGGGAGGTTCAAGGCCAAAAACTACCTTCTCAGATACAATGTTTTTTCCGTCCTCTCTCAACTAGTGTCTGCATAGTCATTTGCATTAATTTTCATTCATGTGGGGGATTGTTGGAAATGTATTATTTGGTGAATGAGAAATTAAGCCAAATTTTGAATTATTGAAAAAATTATATGGAATATTGTGAAATATTCTAGAAACATGTAGATGAAAAGATGTGTCTTTTCATATGGATCGTGACTCTTGGAGATCATGACTTTTGACATTATTTTTCAATAATTGTCTCTTTATGTAGAGATATAATTGCATCTCTTTATGGAGAGATATAAATTCTAAGAGATGTGTCTCTTGGTATGGATGTTCCAACTACTATATAAGGGATCCCACATGTTTGAATTTCATATGGAATAATGAGAAGTGAAACAAATTCAATCGATAATTCCATATCATTCCATTTCATGTTTTACTTTAGTTTGCATAAAACACTTTGTAGAAGTGATTATTTTTTGCATCAAAATCATGGTTATGGTAGAGAGAGAATTCCGTTCGAGTTCGTTGGTCTAAGTCATTTGGAGTGCTCCTATGGTTAGACGTTGTCGTTGTATCTTGGGAGATGATTGTCAAGAAACCGTTAGCACCGATGCGGGGCAAATTCATCTTAAGGACAAAGTGTCAAACACTTGCCTCGACCGATCGCATCACTTGCATCTCATCTTTCTTTTTCCGATTTTATTCTAATTTAGTATTTTGATTTCGGAAAGTAACTAATATTCTTTTGATTTCATGCTAAGGTTTGAATTGAAGAACAGCGTGCGTTCACTCATATTGGGAAGTGAAGAATCCATATTATTATATTCGAAGTCGGTAAATCACTATTTTATCTTCTCAAATCAGATTTCGGTAAGTCGAATTCTATTTCGATTTCACAAGTATAACACGGTACGTATTGATTTGAATATAACGTGCACATTTATCGGTGTAATATCTCCAACACTGACAAACCAAAGCAGATAGGTCAGCTCCACTGAAATTTTTACAAGCACTGTTACTTCCTATTGCCATCAAGTCCACATTGGCATCTATTTACTTCTTCCTACCAACAACTGTCAAGATTAAACCACGCTCATTTGGACTGGGAAAAGGGACACATAGAGGTTTCCCAAATCTTCCTGGTCGAAGGAGGGCACGATCCATGACTTCAGGTTTGGTATTGTATTATCAAGATCAAAGAGTTAAGTTACACGACGGAAGACTATTAATCAGAAAATCATTATTTTTCTCTCGCCCACTATAAACATGACACAAATAATAATCTGTACCTATTCGTGGCACCAATTACATAAACACCCTTTCGCTGATCGGCACCATCTAGCTCTATCAATAACTGCAGTGATATGACTTTGCTTTCAGTTCTATATCTAGTCATATACACAATAGGGGAGGATATAATAAGGCAATAAAGCATTTAACAAGACATTTTTACAAACCTGATCCAAGAACCGCTCAACAAATGATCGCATCTGGATGTTAAAGCATCCACCGATAAGATGTTGAACAACATCAACACAATCCCAGTTTCCAACAAGTTCAATGCAGAATGTTATTAATCACCCTTTTTTGTTAATTATACTCAATATACCTAAAATTTTGTGTAGGCTGTTCTGTTACGAATTATCAAGGAACTTTTAAAACCCCTAAACGGAAGTAGAGCACAGTAGCCTCTAGCAAGCTGTGTGAAGAAGGTGTACGCGCAATTGCGAACCGTCCTCGATAGATATTGTTGTTTATGATTGCTCATAACACTCTCATTGAAGTCATAAATAAAACTATGAGTTTCAAAACCAAAGTAGATCCTCTGTTTATTGCATTGTCAGGGTTCACGTCAAATTTTGATTTGTCAACATCCATAATGAGTTTGATGACAAAATAATCTTTAACACAGTCACAACCATGAGTCTTATTACTGCACACTAATTTACAAAAGCATAACTTGGGTGTAACCAAATTATATGAGACGAAAAATCGTCAAGAAATAAGAGCAAGAAATAGATAAGATGCATGATTGTTTGATTTCCCGCAAGTGAACGAGATCATGAACAAGTAATAAAGTGATGAATAGAGTGTCTAATACACGAGGACTACATATTTGATTGAGTTAAAATTAATTGCAACTTTAATCGAATAACAAATAGATTTTGTGATTTGTTCTATACTAATACCTAAATTATCAATCAAACTAAAGAAAATAAGTAAATGTGTTTATCAAATCGTGAGATGCATTGCTAAGATGTCGAATCCCCCTTATTATTCCATTTTTAGTGTAACAATTAAATTGACAAATTTGAAATCATTCATTTTGGTCAATGTTCATAATTTAATTGAAAGCCTCTCTCGATAGCGATCAAATATATTCCCCTCATGTGACCATTCTATCTCTCGATGAAATATGCAAACATGATAAATACATTAACAAGTACTAGAATATCTATTGAAACCATATAAATCATAGATGTATATCTCTATCCTCTATTGAGCCTTACAATGTTTATTATAATGTGCTTAAACTCTATTGTCTCTCTCGATAACAATAAAATTCACTAACAATTCAATTGGTGATCAAGCAATTGAAAAGAACAATAAAAACGATAATAAACATCCACAAATCAAATCAAATTAAAGTTAAAATAATTAATTAAGAACTGAAAATATCATAACAAGGGTTCATCTCATCCTAGCAATGTATAAATTTGGTCTAATATATTGAAATTATAAGAAATCATATATAAGTGAAAAGATATAACCCGGTTTTGATAAATTGAGAAGATGAAGATAAATCTTGAATCTCTTCAATGGTTTCTTGATGAATATTCACTTGCGCCTTCTCTTCTTTGCCCAAAAATCATATTTGAATTTTTACTTGATTGGATTCTTGCATATTCCCTTCAATTCTCTCACAAAAATTATGAATTCTCCTCCTTTGATGATAACAATTGATAAATATTGGAGTATAATATGTATATCAGAGCTCCCCCATATGTATTATGATGTTCTCTATTTGTAGGAGTCGAAAATTGGTTGAGAATCACGTTCAATTTGGTTTCCAAAAGAGTTCTAATCGAATAAAGATAGTTGTCTTCGCGCGCAGATTTGTTGGTCTCTGCACAACAATCAGTATTTTGATCATAACTTTATCTTCCGATATCCGATTGATGAGATTCAAAGTGTGTTGTAAAGATAACCCAAATGGTTATAACTTTGATACAAATATGATTTTCCCAATTCGGACGCCTACTATGCCAAAAGTCGATTTCAATCTTCGACTAGAAATCTGGAATATAATTTGTGCGAAAAATTATTGTTTATCATATTCGATTCCGTTTTGAACTCTAATTCCATCCAATTGTCTCATAAAAATATTTCAAGTACCATCTTTTGGTCTGAATCAACTATTGACTATTTGCAATTTGGTCCTCTGACTTTGGATTTTGTCATTTTCACCATTTTTCGTTTCTTTCTATTCCTTTTCCATTCAAAAAGTTTTACATATATAACATAAAATACAACAATTTAGAATATATTTTTCTCAAAAGAAGTATTAAATATTGTTATTTTAGGTTCCGAATAAGTGTATAAAATACACTTATCAATGCACCTCATCAAAAAAAAAAAAAAGAATGCACGGAGAATATTTCCTTGCACACCTGAATATTGTCCGAACGGCCAACTCACTTTCACCAACATATTTACTGAGAAGTTCAGGCCCTTGATAGACAACAAAAATGTAAGAGAGCAATGGAACTAATTATTAGCGAACAAAAACTTATGAAATAGCAACAATTTCCAACCTTAATATGAATGAAATTTGCTCTTGCTTCGCTGGCAACTGCTTTGGCAGTTAATGTTTTTCCACAACCTGGAGGACCATTAAGCTAAAATCCTGTCTCTAAATACACCCCACATTCCTGAAAATTAACCACTTAATCTCAAAACCTTAAACTTGGGATATCCAACTAGCATAGGAGAAATGGATGAATTCTCGGAAACAATGTCTAAATAGCAAAGAATTATATGGAAAGAAAGAGATGGTAACTGCTCAAAATGGAAGTGACTGAGTTGAAAGGGCCAATAATCTAATACATAAGCAAAGGGAAGTGAATCAACCGTGAAGGATTTCCAAGCGTATGTCCAATGAATTCAATCGAGAAATTTATAGAGTAATGGAAATTTTTAGTAAGCATTGCACCTGAACTGAAAGATTTTTTTTTTGTTAGATTTTAATACACACCTTAGAAGTTTGATTAGAACATGTAAATATGTAATGCAAGCTGTGACAAGGTGGCCCCATGAAGAACAACCATGTCAGATCCTATTCATATCAAATGCAAAAAGGTTGCATCTACATTGTTTGGGAAAAATTATAATGTGATTATAAGGAAGATGAGTAATAGGTCCCACAAAATATGTGGATAATAAATAGATAGTAATTGTAAACATGATTAAAATTAATGTTCGACTAAGTAGATTATAATGAAACCCAAACAAGCACTTAATTGTTTAGTCCTTATCTTAAAATCACCTCATAATCTTTGGGATACTTAATCTGCCAAATTATTTCCTAGACACATCTCTGAGTAATTAAAGACCACCAACATCCTCCCACTTTACGTTTGGAATGGCTGAAAATCCTTCTATTGTAGAAGAGGGTCGAACCATTTTAGCAGCTTTCTACAAAATCGCCGTGATTAGCAACTAATTGAAATGATGAAAATGGGGTAGGGGTGATCACATAGAACATAGTAAATTAGAAACCGAAAGGAAAGGAGGGGAACCGAAAACAATAAGAAAAAGGAAAAACGGACTGAATTCCCACGATGTGTATATAGAATTAACATTTCAAGAAAGCATAAAGGAGATTTTGATAGAAGGTGACAAGCTGCAAAACCCATTTACACTGGATACATACCAAAATGACTCAAGAGCTCGAATAAGACATCAAATCTATATTCTAGAAACAAAGAAGCTACAAATTCCCCAAGCGAAGATAAACCAAAATCTAGCCCATGAAAAATGTTTCTGGCATAACTGTTACAAGACAAATGACCAAATCAACATCAATGCCCATCCATGACCACGAAAAAATAGACTTACACTAGGAATTCTGAACCACATAACCAAGAAATAATACACATTAATTAAAGGACTCGGCAAAGTGTAAATGATAACTAAATAAACAAAATCCAGTTTGATAACAACGCAGGAGAACAGAGGTAGGAATTGCAATGTTACCTCAAAATTAGCTATTGTGATGCTGAGATTTCTTATTTCTTCAGGTGGCCAACATTGTCTCCACCATTTTTCAATAGGCTCCCCTTCTACAGGTTTTGTAGAAACCTCGGACTTTAGTTGGCACATGATCCAATTCATTGCTAGATAGCTAGTTTTGTTCGTAAAAGCTGCTAAGTCCGCTCCAATGAACCCTGCAGTGGACTTATCTATCTTTAGAAGATCAAAAGAACCTTCTCCTTTAAGATTTTGAACCAAGGACGGACAAAATATCAACCCTTGCACTTTCGTCCGGGACACCTATGTAAATCTCACAATCAAACGGTCTAGGCCTCCTCAATGCAGGATCAACAGAATCAGGCCTGTTTGTTGCTCTAATAATAAGTACATAACCAGGCATGCAATCATAATTCTCTGCAGTTCCACTTTCATTTTTGGGTTTGACAATTCTCGATGACACATCCATGCATGACATTAGTTGTAGGACAATGCGTTGCTCCATTACCCTGTTCGAGATATCCCGTTTGGTAGCAATCGCATCAATCTCATCTATGAACACAATGGATGGGGCTGTCCTGTGGGCTTGAGAAAATAGCTCTCTGATATTTTCTTCTGATGTGCCTGAAACATTAAACAAATAAAGCATCTCAGCAAGCTTCAAAATTGTAAATAAGGGCAGGAACAAAACCAAGTTCATAATTGAACCGCCACATAAAATAGACCAAATTAGTCCATTTGTTACACTAACAGCAAATAGGAGGACAAGATAAAAAAATCTAACAAGCATAGTTCTATGTCTCAACAATGGCCCATGTCGCTCTGCAGATGGCTCAACCTTTTCTTTTCCCTTGTCACTTTTCTTTTTGTGGGGGAGGATCTTGATTCATTTTGGAAAGGCAGGCCAACTCATCCCGTTGATTCTTATACGTTGAAGAGGTTGAGCTCACAGCTTTCTTATTTTTCGCCTCTCCCAGGCATCTCATAAAGAACATGTCAGTTTGACATATTCCTTCGTGTCATATTGACCTACAAGCAAAAAGCGAGCCTATCAACAGCCATCCTAAATTTCAGCAGAAATACCAAAGTAAATAACTAGAAGCTGTTTTTACCTTTGGTAGCCATCAATTGATGCGTGATGAAGAGGTTTCACTTTCCGAGCGCGGTCTTGAAGTACCTCTTCTTTGAGGACAACTCGTAAATTGCTTTGATAATTGCCCACTCAGAAGATTCGAGCTTAAACCGATCGAATGCAGCTGCACAAGGCACACATTAGAAAGGAAATAAAGAAGAATAAAGAGGCATAAAATAAAATTATTTCAGCCAAGGCCAAACTCACTATACTCATCGTATTGGGTCGGTACAGTTATTTCTAGGACAGCATCTCCCTCCACTTTTTGCCAGCTACCCCTAACCCAAAACCATGAGGATTTTCAATTCTTTATGGAGGTCGGAGTCCCCCAGATGAAGAGAGAATGAGAGCCCCATGGGTTCTATAATACCACCACTTATAGTCACTTCCCTTACTAGAGGATTAAGGCTGAAAAGGGTTTGGAAAACATTGGGAGGTATGTCATCACCAAGAGTGACCTCCTTCCAAAGAAGAAAGGCCCCTGCTAATTGGCTCCATGCATTTGACACTAGCTGGGTAGGGGCTAGGTTATAATGCCTAAGAATGTACCTAAAGAAGGGGTGCAGTTTCATTCCCCCACTCAGGATTGCCTCACTTACTGCCACATACCTCTCCCTAGGGAAGTAGTCTCTTTCCTCAGAGGTCGGAACAAACATTTCTATAGTATTGGGAATCCTATATCTCTCCCTAAAAGTATCTAGCTCGCTCTCTTCTATATCACTCGCCCACAAAGTGGCCCCCACCTAATGTTATAATCTATGAGTCCTCCCGCATCATCGACGAAGTCATGGCCTCCATAATCTTCTCAGTAGGAATTATGGCAGGCAAATCCGCCTCAGCATAGATCATTGCCATATCTACACCCCCATAGAACTCGCTTGCCATATTTTTCCTTGAAAAGGAGGCCATTTCACACGAATAAGGAAGGATATGCAAAAATCTTGGGTACTTACGTAAATTCAGGTACTTGGAAGTGGAGAAAATGGAGATGGTTGCCGGAAAGGAAAGCGGAGGAGATGCTGGAGAATATCAGAGAATTTTTTCAACACTTGAAGGTTTTTAATTTTTCGCAAAGTAAATAAGAAAGAGAAGGTGTGGCTTAGGCTTTTTATATATGCAGGAAAATTGAACCCCCACCGTTGGATTTACCCTCAATGCAATCACAGTCGTACATGTGTAGCTCTATCCAGCACATTAAAACTAAAAAGGCCTTTGTTTAAAATTCAAGTTAAGGGCTCAGATGAAACCGTAACTTACGTGCATCCTAGATGCAAGTGATTTGTGCCAACTGTAACAGATCACCATCATTGCGCATTAAATGTGCACACAATGTTAACCTTGGAAAACCCCATGCCACCCGGCTATTTTACCTAGGGAACTAGTATCTCTTTCAAATCATAAGAGCACACGGCCTAATGTGTTTCAACTTCCTCAAAGCGGTTTGCCCTTTATGGCAAGGGCATCGCCTCATATAACTCAACCTTATCACATGCTTCGACTTCCTCAAAGTGGCTCGCCCTTTACAACAAGGGCATTGCCTCACATAACTCAGCCTTATCACATGCCTCGACTTCCTCAAAGCGGCTCGCCCTTAAATAGCAAGGGTATCACCTCATCATATCTAGCTTTCCACCACGTCTTTTTTCTATTTCAAACTCGAAAGTCCACGCATTATATAAATAATCATACCTAGACTTCAGGGACTGTTGTTACTCCTTTCTACACGAGGACCCCCACGTGGCCTCAACCATCCTACTTGGCAAATGGTTTGGTGGTCCCACGCCCTATATACTAACGTGAGGCAAAGTCGAACCGACCCTAAAGCGTGGACCACCTCGTTACACGCGAACCACATGGGAAGAGCGGGTCCAAGATGGGCGATGAAGAGAGTTTAAACAGATCTTGCATTATGAAATTGACAAGACAACTCACTGTCATCTCCTCCGCCAACTTATTTGGTCAAGTCCAATGTCGTAGGCTAGGCTTTAGGGATACAAAAGTGGTATCAGGATTTAAGACTGATTGATTGATGTATATGATAAGAAATGTTAAGTCATTTGTATGAGGCCACGCACATTGACATCCAACGGCCTTCATTCGTCTTGCTCAAGTATAAAAGCTCACACTTAGTGTCATCCAGGGGTAATACAAGTTTAGAGTCTTAAAGCTATAATCTTGCTATCATATTTTCTACTCATTTTCTCCCCAAAGCCGACCCTATTTATATATTGTAGGCTCAAGTTTAAAGCCCTCCCACACCCATATATTTATTTCTCCAATTAACTTGACCGTTGGAGTGCGCTTGACTAACTCCACCTCTTCCGGAGAAGGTTACATGTAACTAGTGGTTTGTCCAAGTGTGCAGGAACCAAGCTTGCGTGGACATGAGAGGCCTTGGGATCCATTGGCCGCATCATTGGTACGTTTTTTTTGGGTCAACAATAAACAAGCATGAAAAAAATACAGAAACGAGTACCTTCGTTCGTAGAAATGGCAGTCGGGATTTGAGATTGAAGATATTGTGGGTTGGATTATAAAGCTATTGGGTGGGTTTAGTTGGAACGGGCCAACAATTTTAACTGGACTTGCTTGCTCTATAAAAATTAACCTACAAATTGGATTTGGGCTGGAACTGGACCGGACTACATATTGCACATTAGAATCTAGGACTTGTAATGACTAATTTTATATTACAATATAAATTTTCCTTAAACGCATTCTGTCCGAAAAAGCAAAAGTATGCATGGTTTTATTACGCGAGGCCAAACAGCTACAGCTACAGCTACAACTCCAACTCCAACTCCAAATCGTTACAATAGACTGGACAAATCGTCAAACACTATGTACACATTCATTATAAACACCAACGTTTACCAATTCAAATGGATACATTCTCGATCGGGCTCTTTGAATCTTTGAGCTCCTTGCAGATTTTCTGAAAAAAAAAAAAATGGCTTCCAGTTCATTTGGATCGTGATGAGAGCTTTGCATCGGGAGTAGAATAGAGTTTTGCAGCGATGGAAAAAAAAGGGGGAAATGATGGCCCGGCCGGAGCTATTTTCCCCCATTGGGTGATCAGCGCCACCTTTGCATTGTTAAGCAATAATTTTTTCTGCCCTCATTTATAGCTGCATGTGATCAAACCGTCGAAATGAGTACATTTGGACCCCAAATTTCAAGTTGATAGACGTCTTGAGCATTTAAAAATTAAATCCATAACTTTTCAATTTAGTAACAAATGAATCATCAACCTAGGCTGTATTCGCAATCAAGTTACTGTGCTCTTAATTTGTATAAGCCTATGAAGCACGGATCGTCTCATTAGGACGGCATTTCCGTATCCAATATCCTATTTTATGTATGTCTTTTAAAATTCGATTGCTTGATGCCATCTAACGTACCTTTCCTTAAGAAGTATGAGAGTAAAGATACAATATATAAGTGCAAAATTTTAAAGAATTTAAATTAAAGTGTACACAATATGTCCATGTTGTCGAAGATATATCATAATTCTAAAATATCATATCGAGTGATTAATTCACTATGTAAGGTTTTGCGGTTTTTTTTTTTTTTTTTTTTTGAGGGGGCGTGCATCTAAAGTTTCAACTCTTTTATTCAGTGTTAGAATTGTAACTTCTTAATAATAATAATAATAATAATAATAATATCATTATTATTGTTTGTAGCGTCATTATATTTACACAATAGTTTCTTTATTAATTATACCATATTTTAATTGTAATGAATGTTCTCGATCTTTGCTCATTTTGCACTTATGTCCTCAAATTCTTTCATCACATTCATATCCCAACTCTTTATTAATTTGCACATCATATCTCCGGTGATGATTTTCGTAAAAATAAAATTGTTAAGAAAATGTAAAAAAAAAATAAATAAATAAAAAAAAAAACTTATTAGTATCTCATATTTTTAAATAAACAAAATAAATAACAAATAGAAAAGTTTGACAAAATATTTGTCCCTCATTTCAATGCACTTAGTAGAATATTTGGACAATAATAATCAACACAGATAAGATGTGCTAATTTAGTTAAAGATTAACGATAAGAACGTTCCAAAAAAGTTGGAAACTTAGGGTGTGTTTGAACCACATTATTTTGAAAAAAATGTATTTTGGAATAGTAAATTAATGGAAAATGTGTGGTTGAAAATGTTTGACAGTCATTTTTTGGGAAGAATGAGTTCTTGAATAGGGTTTTTTTTTTTTTTATTTAGAATATGGTTAAAAAGTAAGAAAAATTGAGTTTACGTGAAAAATATTCTATTGTGAAAATTTGTGGTTGGAAATGACTATGAGAAAAAAGAGTTTTGGAAATAGAGGTTTAAGTACAAAGTAAAGCAAAAATGGAGGTCCTTTATTGTAATCAAAATATAGTGCAATTAATAAAAACCTAGTGCGAATATAATTGCCCTTATTTGGAATTTATAATATATTGAAATGTAACTATATTTGTAGCATATATTTTGTTCGTAGCATCATATTTTAATTGCAATAAATGTCCTTGGACTAAGTCTTGTCGCCACTCATTTGAATGAATCATAAATGTCTTAGGTTTTGATTGAAAAATGAACATCGCCTATATGTAAGGAGGACATTTTGAAGACATATTACTTAAATAATATACATATGACATATTGACTTCGCTCAACATCCTAGTTTTTAGATTAAAATACTAAGTTGTAATTTCTCTCATGAGCTGATAGGCCACATTAGATCTTGCATTGCAAATGGATTATGAAATATTACATACAGAGCATACACATTAATTAATTGCTTAAAGAACTGAACCTCCAAAGTCATATAGGAAAGATACCGCAAAAGTAGACTCCATTGCTTTCAAGAGCTGTATATATCCATAGTATATATACAGAATGATAAAACATACGTAATGTGATAATTTAGGTAGAATAATGAAATATAACAATTCAATTTTCGTGAGAGGAGAGATTGAACTGTCATATCCTATTATTCTATATAAATTGCCACATTATCGATATTACATCATTATAATGATAAATAACATTATTAAGAAAAACTTGTAAGAGAAAAATGGCCTCAAATTGATCCGCTGACACTTAAGCTTCTTTTTTGGTATCACATGAAAGGATTTGCTTTTTCACTTAAATAAATTATTGGTTTTCATGCAAAGAATCTTCAAATTTTTGGGGGTGCGAGACGTTGCATGTTGAGTTATTCTCACTTTAATTACAACATGTATATCATATGGAATTAGAGCGGACAGTGCACAAAGTTGCCATGTACGAATCCATAAAGAGGATAAGATTATATATATTATTTTCATTCTTTGGAACTTATTAGTACGTAGGTAGAGCCATAGAACCGCATCAGATGTAATAGGAATCCAAATTCCAAACAAGCCTTGCCACTAGGGTGATTTTCTTGTTCTCATAAATGAATTTTCGACATGTGTCCTATGAGCTTTTTATTCGAGCGTACACAGATTGTTAATCATTTCATTTAAAAGTTAGAGATGTTTAGTCTTTTTGATTTGTGCTCATTTTGTCATCATATTTTTCGCATTAATAAGATTGGTCTATTTCTTGATAGAGGTTTTAGTGATTCCGTAAATATTAATGAACCCTCTCGAAATAGATAGTGACATATTTATTCAATCACATAGTTTAGATGGTTAGAATAGAAAAAAAACAAATTAACATCAATTTTGGCATGGCTCAAGAAATTAATATAAGTGACCTTAAAAGAGTGTTTGGTGTGGATTAAAATCACATTTTTAGTGGATTGTGATTGAAGTTTTTGAAATGTGTGGTTGAAAAGATGTAATTGATATTACTTGTTTGACTTTGACTTAAATTAAAATCAGATTTTAATCCGGCCCAAACATGCCATTAGTCTAAACCCACATGATTATCCCACATAAAACTTCGAAATGAAGCCATTACAGTAAGAAGCATTTGATTCTCCAACATACAACTTTTTAATGTTTATATGTTGTCATGAATATAAAATTATGTGCCTTGTGCTATATTCAAATGAAAAGGCGTGCGATATTCAAAAATTTTATTTTACTTTTTTAATTTTTTTATCTGGGACAGCTCAAGTTCATGAATATTTATTTTCTTTAGTTAGTAACACTAATTCTAATGTGAGTATATATTCCATCTTAAAAGAATATATATATACATACACTATATTAAAGATTAAGCTTGATATGCCAACTAAGAGTGGTTCAAGTGATTGGCATATATGTGGACCATACACGTCGCTAGTAATTATAAGGAGTGGATAATTTGGTGTAATAATTAATTGTTTAGAAGTATCATAATAAAATGAGAATTTTGCTAACTTAAATAAAGCAACGTAATAAATTATCAATGGTTAATCGATATAATTATTCTTCATTATTTTTGAACAAAATTATTATTTACGTCTCTATCATTAAAGATATTTCACTTTGATCACAATACTTCGACACAACATAACACATCAACTTTAATAATAAAACAACTATTGGAGCCTCCCCAAGTCCACGTCCAATATTTTGAATCATCAACCTTCCTTTCGCTGACGAGTTAAATGGGCAAAGAGAATATTTGATTAATCTCGTCAAGCATTGGAAATACAACAACACTTTTTAACGTTTTCTGATATATATACGTATTTCACTATGCTACCGAAAACTTCCCCACATTATAACTTGATGTTTTTCAGTGCCTACCTAGGGTTGAGTTTTAGATTTGATGATGATCTTTAAAAAGCGACATATTGTTTACGTCCAATCATATTCTGAGAACCAAATCTTTGTTTCGAATTTTGTAATTCCAACTTCAAAATGTTTCTTTACTTATGGTCTTCTATATGAAGCTTAGAATCTTGTAAGTAATTTGCCTTTTCAGTCAAGATCTTCATTAAAGAAACATACAAGCCGCCAATAGCAATGATAGTGCCTGAACTTTAAAAGTTCTATTTGTTTGGACATGGGTGATGGGACAATAACTCCTTTAATTTCGAAATATATATAGCATTTGAATACAAGTATAACTTCTAGAAAAATTATGAATGTCATTTTTGTATGGGCTTAAGAGCCCGCTCATCATTTTTTTTTTTTTTTTTTCTAACTATTTTTGAGTGACACTATTTATGAGAGATTTAGAAAATCGGTGCTTGTTAATT
This sequence comes from Fraxinus excelsior, assembly GCA_019097785.1. Taxonomy (NCBI): domain Eukaryota; kingdom Viridiplantae; phylum Streptophyta; class Magnoliopsida; order Lamiales; family Oleaceae; genus Fraxinus; species Fraxinus excelsior. The sequence continues at coordinate 6,507,244 of CM032640.1, forward strand.
TTTGGAACTAGTTTTTTGTGGTTTAAAAACCACCAAAAACTAGCATAGAGTTATTTGGGTAGTATAAATCAATGATTTTTTTTTCCCTACAAAATTTCTTTCATTTTTACCTATAAAACAATTACTTTCAATTCTTCCCTAAAATGGAATGAAACTTGAACAAAAAGAAAAGAAATTCCTCTCCAAATAAATCATTTTCTCTAAACTCTTCAGAATACTATGTTTCTTTCAAAACCCACTATTACTTTTCTCTTATATTTGTTATTTTTATTGATTGGGTAAACTAATGTAAAGTCATGTTGAATACTAAGGAGTGACACACTCATTTACTCCATATTGTTTAAACATACATACTTATTTTATATATGAGAATATATGTAATTTTATTATTTTAAAAAAATAGAATTGACGAATAGATAAACTCTCAAACATGGATTTGTTAAACAATTCAAATAAAAGAAAGGAAAAAGGGAGGTTAGGGTTTCATTAATAATGCATAATGAAAAAGTGAATACAAAACCTAAATATAGAGAGACTATATATAGTCTAAAATAAGGGAAACTAAAAAGACTATTCTACCTTTAATAAACAATAAAATAATACTATATTTCTTAACAGGATTGTATTGTTATAAAAATAACTACTAACAACCATTTAGAATCGGACCTTTCATAAATGTCCAAAATTGATTCTTTAAAAAACTCCGTAATCGGTACCTCCAAAGCTTCCAAGCAGGCCATGAGGGGTCTTGCCTTCCCAATTCTTCCTTTTGTAATCAAGCGAAAATTCACTTTGTTAGATGATGGAAATACACTAGCATGAATGACATGCATATAGGTACATTGAACTGAATAAAACTAAACAGAAATGCACAAGACAATTACAAAACTACAGCATGTGCATCTCTTATTGTACAGTACTATGTAGTTCACATTATCAGACCAGTTATTAATGATTTAGACACTTTGTTGTTATGTTTATATGCATAACAATCCACCTTAGTGGACATTTTACATTTTACGGGAGCCGAGGCACGTAGGTGCATGAAAATACACAAATGGAAGAAAAGAACAAAGTCGTATAGCAGCCTTATGATGTCAGTAGTATAAAGCAAGGTGTTTTCCCCCATCTCTCTCTCTCTCTCTCTCTCGGTTCCAGAAAGTAACAAAATTACTCAAAACTATTAAGAAAACCAACAACCCTAGCCATTCAATAAAACACCTGGCCAAATCCACTACCCTTTTTTCCGTTGAAGTCTCTCTAGTTACTCTCAAAACTCCCTCTATCTCCAATCTTCTTAGGGCGCTAATTTGAATTGAGTAGAGAGAAAGAGATGGGCAGTGTTAGTAGGTTTTTGAGGGTTTTGTTTAAGGTAGTTATATTGCTGGGAATTGTTCAGTTGTTGATGGTTAATGCATCAGAAAATGGAGGGAGAAAAATTAAGTCAGAATTAAGCTCTATGAAGCATATGAAAATGATAGGAACTGGAAATCATAAGGTTCTTGCAAAGTTAGATCTCAACTACACCAACAAAAGAAGGGTTCCTAATGGATCTGACCCCATCCATAACAGGTGCTCTCTCTCTCTCTCTCTCTCTCTCTCTCTCTCTGTATGTATGCCCGTATAAATGGATAATTGTTAGTACCTGCGTTCAATAAATCATGCAAGCGTGATGTGCGCGTCACTCTTGATGACATGTAACAGTTAATATATGTTTTTTGTGAAGTTATATACGTTGAGAAACTTAGAGATTTTAAATTGTTGTGCCGAAGATTAAGTTTTTTTTTTTTTTTTTGTTTGAATTAAGGGTTTAGCTTCATCATGTATGTAACTTCTTGAATGCAATAATAAAATTTAGAATTTAAAACTTAAAACTTGTCAACTTACACGAACTGTTCTTGATATTTGTCCATAGAGGAAACTATCTGTTGCGAAAAGATGTTTTTGTGTTCAGGAAAATTTTACATTCAAATTGGATTAGTGTTCTATATATTTCAGAAAAAAATTTGGAATGGTTTATACATTTTAGTTACATGTTTGCCACCTATTTGACAACCATACTTTTTAAACTCGTATTCATAATCATTTTTAACCTTACGTTCACACAATAAAATATTACACACATAAAATCAAATTTTTTCCTACTTTTTAATCACACATTCTTTAAATATCACTATTCAAAAATCTATCTTTCAAAAAGTATGATTGTCAAACGAGAGCTTGATATAGAGTTTTTAAATATCACTATTCAAAAATCTATCTTTCAAAAAGTATGATTGTCAAACGAGAGCTTGATATAGAGTTTTGGACAATGTAAAATCAACAAAATTTAGTATTCTTTTTCCTACATCTAGTGCTACCAATTCTCATGAGTCCAAGCCAAACATATATTACACCTATATTTGGCCCCCATTTTTCCAAAAACTCATTTTTTTCAAAATTCATTTTCGATCACACGTTCTCCTATAAAATAATTTTACATATAAATCGAGAACTTTTCCGTCTTTTCTAACCACACATTCTCCAAAAAATCACAATTTCAAATTACATTTTCTTATGAAAATGTTTCAAACATGGACAAATTATATAAAGTCCCACTTTCACTTAAATTAGTGATAACCATCTGTATGATACATAGCATTATTCCTTAAGTGTTAGATTAACTCTTTTCCCACTTGTATTATTGCATACCAATTACTATTGTATCCAAATTCATCAGAGCTGACAAGTTTTTCTGTGTCATCTTAAATAAATGTGCAGATCTCTTTCTTCACTTTATCCTCTCTTGAACAGATTTTTTAGAGCTAATTAACATTTTTCATTTTGTTTTCTGCACTTTTGAGGCAATTAATTAATCTTTTTATATTGCCTATCTGTTTATATGTTCCCTTTTTCCCTCTCTCCTTTATTACCCTGCTTTTATTCAACTCTATGCAAGTGGTAACTGACCGAAAATTGAAAAATGTTATGATAATATGTTCAACGAGACAACGGTGCATATAATTAATTTCATTGTTTGGCTAAGTAACTTTTTACTTGAAAATATGTTTAGATGTGTCAATATCTCCTCATAAGTTAAGAAGTTTAATTCTTTTTTTATTGTAACAGAAAAGCTGGCAACTCTCATCAACCCCCAGGCCAAGCTTAGGCCGGAGAATTTTGAGAAGCTGCAAACAAATTATGGAAGATCAGCACAAGACATAAGCAATCTTGTATGTATTTCATGAACCAGGGTATGAAAATTGTTAACATTTCAGAAATCCGGTTTTATTCAGTTTGGCTGACTCATACATAAATTTTATAGGGGATGCCTAACAAAAGAAAGTTTGTTTAAAGCTTCTTGATGCAAATATTTGTGAATTTTTTTTTTTCCTGAAAAATATTGTCGAAACCAGTTAAACACAGAAAATTCTTGAATTACATCTCACTACTATTAGATTATGAAAATTGAGTCTCTAAGAGCATGTTTGATTGTGATTAAAAGTAAATCAAACTTCTATGCCATTATTTTGTCAAACATGCACTGTCTTTTATTAAAAAAAAGGGTAATTAGAGCAAAACGTCCTTACCTTTACACGGTTTTGTGCAAAACGTCCCTACCTTTCGTTTCTTGGTGCAGAACGTCCTTACCTTTCCAATTTTTGGCGCAAAACGTCCTTTTTGACCATTTTACCCTTCTATTGAAATAAAATAACACAAAAGAAAAGAAAAATAAATAATAATTTTCAATCTTACTCCTAAACTTCTAAAAAATGCAAATCAATTCAAAACTTATAAAAATATTAAAAAGAACAAAAAAATATCTTTTGCCCATTTTTAGCTGAATACATGAGCTCATTTTTCCAACGACTCCCGGCTATCCAAACCATCAGATATTAGTCCCAATATGTTCTCCTCATTACCCTCTACAATTACATACCAAGAAATCCTCATAACTCGTTGTAATTTGGTCGGAAATCAAATTCAAAAATCGCAGCCTGAAAATTGGTTAAATACCCACAACTCGCCGTCTGGCCACCCACTGGTTGGAATCCACCACTGGTCGACTCCCCTCATAAAGTCGAAGCTACTTATGTAAACAATTTCCTCCAACAAGCAACCAACAACCACCAATTTCAAAGAAAAACAGTCCAATCGATGTGCTCGCGAGTTCGCACCAGCGAATATTTCAGACCCAAATTGAAGGGGACCTATGGCTGGGCTAGGTGAGCCAGGTGATGGAGCACCCAACCCAGGTGGTTCGCCACCATAGGTCGTCACGGTGGCTTTGGAACTGGAGGAAAACTGGTGCGGTGTCGTGATAGTCGCGACGGGCAGCTTTCAATTTGAAATTCAGATCTTATCTTTACTGTTTGGGCTAAATTGTTTGCATGGTCGAGGTCGTCTTGAGTAGGGGAGTTGGCCAGTGGTATGTTTCGGCCAGGGAGTTGGCCGGTAGTATGTTTCCAGAGTTTGATCGCATTTCATGCGGTGAAGTTTGTAGCTCGATTCCGGTCAAATCTGTCGGAGTAAGGGCTGGTGGTTGGGTGAGTTGTGAAGAGGGCAATGAGGGCTTCAATGTGGTATGTTGGTCCGACGGTCAAGATGATCGAAAGTTGGGGATTTTGCCTTCAACTGTGGCGGTTTAGATGTTGATGATTTTTTCATATATGTGACTAATTTGCACATTTTTAAAAGTTTGAACCCATAATTACAATTTATTATTTATTTTTCTTTTCTTTTGTGTTTGTTTTATTTCAATAGAATGGTAAAATGGTCAAAAAGGACGTTTCACACCAAAAATTGGAAAGGTAAGGACGTTCTGCACCAAGAAATGAAAGGTAAGGACGTTTTGCACAAAACTGTGTAAAGGTAGGGACGTTTTGCGATAATTGCCCTAAAAAAAATGAATATGGTGTGCAACCAAATGGAGGTATTTAAGATCACAAAAATATAATTATTTATTTATTCTCAACCAAATTCAACTTCTAGACAAAGTATTTCAACGAACCCACAAGTTATAATTTTTTAATGCTTGTGCAATTTTTTGTTTAGCAGCCATATGAACAGGGTAGATAATATATTTTATTGCAAAATCCAAATTTGGTTGTCCACCAAAAAAAGGAGTTAAAAATAAAGGTTTTGGCTTTATGTTGTGTATTAAAGCTTATTCTTAAATGTAATAGTACTTGACTCTTTATTCATAAGTTGTAGAGTTGGGAAGTGTTCCTAAACTAAAGCAATTCCACCATTTAAAGGTGTTTGCACTTGGAAAAAGGAAGGGAAACAAAGTTACTAGCATCTTTTGGTTAGTCTTTTTCATTTGATTCTTTGGTGGGGAATGTGACACTGTTTTTGTCTTTGGTCCATTCAAACTAGCATAGTTATGTGACATCTCGAATCTTGTAGATATCGAAATTATCAATTACACACGTGTAATGAAGTGTTAGAAAATGAAACTCAAACCTTTTATACAGACTAAATCGACCTACATGATTTGGTACCGCTTGGTGGAATTAATTTTTTGTTTAAATACAACATACTAATTTTTAAAAATCATCATCGACCATCACCTTTTGTACAAGGGAAAAGATCAATGCACCTTGTATACAATTCAGAATTAGAAAAAAAAAAAAATGATTAGACGACCTTGAAAATCGTTGTTTTGAAGAAATATCACAAGATTTGGCTATTGTGGAAAATCAAAATTTTGTAATTAATCTAATCGAGTTTTTAATTATTATACTTATCAAGTTTAATGTCTCATGAAGAGTTTTTCCATAGTACTTGCAATATATATCCACTTTGATGAACTTAATTTCGTTTGTGTTTGTCACTTGAACTTTTAGATAATCATACTCTTGAAAACTCTGGATTTTGTTTAGAATTATAATATTCATCAGTTTCTGCAATTTTAAAAGTGAAAAGTAAAAGGCAGGCTCTCGACTCTCTTCATGCTTTTGACCGCTTTCCCTTTGCTTAATACATAATAAAATTTGAAAAAATGAAGAAGAAGGTTTGGTCTAAAGTAAGTGAAATTCAAATTGGGACATTTACTGAAAAGGAAAAAAAATAAGAGTGATTTTACCTATGAAATTGTAGTTTCCAAAGAAAAGAAAAAAGAAATGGTGCTTTATTGTATTCATATAGAATTGATCTCTTGCTTCTAGTGAACACGATAATTGCTGATGTGGTAGAGAAAACCTTAAGTATGGTTATCTGAATGTATGTTTGTTGCAGAGAAACCATAATAAGATTTTCTTACTACGTCAATGTAAGGTTTTTATCATGTTCACTGTGGGTAGAAGATCAAATCTGTATATTCAAAATGGCTAATCATATAAATATTGACGATAATGATATGATGACGACATAGTCGAGCTCATTTAAAATGCTTGTCATTAGATCAACTTAAAGTCGATCACCAAGCAACGTAAGAATGTAATTGGGAGGTCTTCATTAAAGCTCTATACTAAAATTAAGGGTTAAATTATAATTTAAATTAAACAATTAATTTTAATAGACTTTATGGCATATGATATAAATATTTTTATGAAGATTGGATAATATATATATGAAATAATTAATGTTCGCTCAAATAAATATGTAGTTTAAAGTTTACACAATCATTTTTTTTTTCTTTTTCATTTAGGCTGCCAAAAGTTAATTTTATGTCCACAGCACGTTTGGAGTCGCAACTAAATGGTCAACAACTTTTAATAATATCTATTTCTTGAAAATGTTCTATTGCTAAAAGTTTTACTCACAATTCTGACATATAAACACTCAAAATCTTGTACTCATACTGAGAAATTCGAAGAGAAGCCGAAGTGTTGGGAAAGAAATCGTCCAAGACACATAGCGAACCAAGTGAAAAAATGAAAATAAAAAACGATCTTGTTGACACACTAAAAATACAGCCCAAAGATCAAAGGGAAGTCCAATTGAGAAACCCAAGATGAAGACCCAACGGAAATCGATTAAAAGGCCCAAGAAGAAAAGCCCAATCTGGAAACCTAAGAAAATGTCTGAATATTGGAAGCCCGAGAACGAAGGAGTATCATCGCCCAAACCCGTAGGACGCCCAGAAGCTGAACGAGTGAAGTACTGCACAATCGCCCAAAGCGATAGCCTCACTATCGCCCAAACTCTCGAGTCGCCCAGAATCAGACAAGTCTAAAGGGTGTAGTTTATCCAATTCAGCAGTTACGAAATCAGTTATCAAATGAACCCGGCACGCCCCCCACGATCCAGAAACAGGTAGTTAAAAGGCAAGAGTAGTAGCAACGGTTACTAAGTAACCTCTCTCCAATAAGCAGTTCCTCACTGAAGAAGCGGATAGTCACGATGGTAATGGAGCAGTTCCAAGCAGTTTCGTTAACCAAAAGACGCCCGGAAGTATAAAAAGCAGTGAAGTTGTAGAAGAAAATGCCCCGAATCAAAAAATTCTCGACAAGAGAATATGTAATTTTCATTTCCTTAGTTTAAATTTAATCATTTCTTAGTACTCGAGTGCGTGCGCCCCTTGGATGCGTTTTGTCTACTTTCCAATTGTAACTCTTCACTAGTAAACGCACCCCTTTTTGGGATTTTGTCTCAAGAGGATTTGTTCCTTACACAATGGTCTGATCCTTTTCTTGTAATTGTTGGCGGGTTGGAAAACACGCGAAAACAATTTGGCACGCCCAGTGGGACAGTTGGTGTTTTGTAAGTGAATATACAAAAAAGAAAAGATATCATGCCTCATAAAAATTTCGATAAGGAACCAGCAAGCCAAGGAGTAGTCCAGTCTGTAGTTGAGCGATATGAGGAGCAACAACATTCTCCACGAACAGATGGACAAAGTCAAAGCAGTCACAGCCGCTACGAACCAACGACAGAATTGAGCCCTCGCACAATGCGTGCATTACTAGGAGAACTCACGCAGGATGTCGTTGAACATGTAAATTTACGAAGTATTCATAATATGGAGAAGTTTACCCAAAATGAGAATAGGCATTTTGATAATATGGCTAAACAACTGAATACGTTAAATGAAATCATGAATAAGTTGGTAAGCCAAATGTGTCAACCCGTTATGCCTATAGGTAGTCACTTTCAGTCTAGGACTATCGTAGGGCATACTTCGCCATATAATTCCCTTGGTGTAAACTCAGGTCCAAGTCTAGAGCCACCTTTTGGCCCTTCTACTTCAAACCCAGGGGGAAACGGGACCTTGAACTTGAATAATGATAACACTACGTCCAACCTGGGGGGTAGTATGAACGTAAGAGATAATGTTCCAAACAACGGACAGAATGGTTTACGTACAAATGACGGGTTAAGCACTCAATTTAACAGTCATAACAGCCCGAATAATGGCACTTTTATGGCCAATCAAGGGCAAACTACCAGGCCTCCCACAAATCAGCCAGTAAATCAACCAATAGGGAACCCATATGACCCTAACGCCGTGCTAAGAAACCAAATTATGGAAATAGTGCAAGATCAAATAGCAGTTGGGGTGCGTCCGGTTATTAGGCCAATTTATACCAAGCCATACCCTGATTGGATAGATCAAGCATATCCATGGCCTAGAGGGTATAAAGTACCGGAATTCTCACTATTCATTGGTCTAGGAGAAGTATCTACATTAGAACATGTAGGGTGATTCACATTGCAAAGTGGTGAGGTGAATGATTACCATAAGTTGAGGTTGTTCCCAAGTTCTTTAACAGTGGTAGCTTTTTCTTGGTTCATTAATTTGCCAGCAAACTCCGTCCAAACATAGCAGCAAATGGAGCAATTATTCCTAGGGCTGTAAGCAAAAACCACCAAACCGGAAAACCGAACCGAAACCGCATTTTAGAAACCGTCGGTTTGGTGCCACGTGGACCCGTCAACGAAATGGTTTTGAACCAAACCAAACCGGTCAAAAACGGTTTGGTTTAGGTTTGAGAATTTTAATTGCGGTTTAAAACCAAACCGGACCGGTGAAAAATATATAAAAATAAAAAAATATAAATAATATTTTTTTTTTTGAAAATTCATCCAAATATGCAAAAATCAATAGTTTTGTCATTTGTATGTATTTTTGTCAATTTATAATTTTCTATTACATATATATTATTATTACCAAATAATCCTAATTTATATGTAATAATCTCAAGACTAACATAATTTATCAAAAACTTTTTTTCTCTTAAGAATTCAAATTTCTACAATTGCTTCCGAGTCCGCATTCTCAAATGGAGGTCAGATACTTGATTCCTTTAGGAGTTTATTAGGTGCAAGGATGATTGAGGCTTGTATATGCGGAAAGAATTAGTTGCAAATTAAGAATGAATCTATAGTACTGTACCAATATTTAGATGAGGTGGAAACATTTGATGATTCAATGAAAATTGTGGCAGGTGATTTATATTTTCAATTACCATATTTTTAAAGATTCTCTTATCTATCTAGTATCCAATACTATGATGATATAACAAATGCATTTGTTTGACAATGGAGACTATGAATCATGTGTGACAACAATTAGTGTTTAAGTATATGTGAGAAACTAATTCGTAATAAAATACAACTGTAAGTTTGTGTAATTGTTATGTTTAGATATTATAAACAATTGATTTATTATTATGGTTTGTTATTCTCTCTGTCTAATCAGTAGTTTTATTTTTCAGATATGATGATTAAGAGGTCTTGTTGAACATCATTATATTTTTTGGGCTTTATATTTAGTTTAATAGACTTGTATTATAACGTTATCGTAACATCTTAGATAAAAATGGCAAACAAAAAACTATATTTTAGTTTATTGTGATTTTTTTTTTGATAAGTAATCAGTATATTAATAATAAATCAAAAGATAATACATGGGGAATATATTAGTTTATTGTGATTTCACTTTGATTTAGTTGATATTTAAATTTGTAGTAGATATATTTAGTTTGTTTTAGATTTATTGCTAGTAAGATATAAATATATATTGAATTCAATGAATTAATGTCATAAAAGTAGACAGACAAAAAAATATACGGTGAAACCGGCGGTTTAAAACCGGACCAAACCGTTAGGTTTAGGTTTGAGTTTTTTTCAAACCGTTCAAAATGGTTTGGTTTAGGTTTGAGATTTTCTCAAACCGGTTTAAACGGTTTGGTTTGAAAATTTGTTAGAAACTGCAAAAACCGGACCGCTTACACCCCTAATTATTCCATGCTCAATTTTATAAGACCGAGTCTGAAGTTACACTGGCCGATTTGGCGAATTTACGTCAATTGCCTAACAAATGGGCAGAAAATCTCCTACAGAGGTTCAAAACGGCCAGAAGTAAATGCTTTGTGCCTTTGCCAGAAAAGGAATTTGTTAAAATTGCCCAAAGTTGTTTAAGCTTTGATCTAAAGAAGAAATTCCAGGATAGGGAATTCCCGGATTTATTCCAACTTAGTGCAAACGTTGTTAGGTATGAGCGATTGATAAGAGAAGAAGAACAGATGAAGAATTCCAGTAAAGGGACTTATTACAAAGACCCGAACTTCAACATTCATACTGTCGATAATGGTTATTACGACCAAACTGAAGTATGTTTGGCTGAGTTAGTAAAGGGAGAAGCGTATACTTGTCCCATATTAGTTAAGCCAAAAATAGTAGGCAAAGATGAACCTGGAAAGGGTGAAAACAGAAAGGCGCGAACGTTCTCGTTCGACGTAACTAAAGCTGACCTTATATTCGACAAATTATATAAGGATAAGCAAATAAAGTTGAGCGACAAACACAAATTGCCAGACCCTGAACAAATTAAGGGTAAAAAATACTGTAAATGCCATAATGCATGGTCACATGCGACTAATTATTGTGTGGTTTTTCGCCATGTGTTGCAGGATGCTATTGAATCAGGACGAATCACGTTCGAAGAAAAGAAAAAGATGGCGATGGATGAAAATCCTTTCCCACGGCCACTGGCAATGAACACGTTAACAACTGGTTTGAAAAACAAATTGCCAAAGTTCAGATTGGTGATTGACGAAGAAGAAGAAGAATCCAAACCACATCCCAGCGTTTTTGAACGCATTAAAGGGAAGGAGCCCAAACAGGGCGAAGATGTTCTGTACGACAGATGTAAACACGAGTTGAAAGCAAATACAGGGTCACCAATGACGCGGCAATTCCACCATCGCTCTGATTTCATGCCGGTCGCTCAGCCTGTCAGGGGGCAAAGGGTGCCGTTTTACAGAGGACTACCTAGAGAAAGAGGGTTTGGGTCGGCCAGTCAAGGAAGGACGTTTAGGCCGCATCCTCGCCAACCCGATGTATGGCATTTGTTCCAATATAATGCTGGAAGAGTGGTGCCTTTCAATGAAATGACTAGGACCCAGCAAAGGCGTTTCCAACGTAATTACGGACGGATGATGAGGCAACAGCAAGGAGAATCACGCCCTAAAGCGCCCAAATCGCTCAGAATGGCCGACAAAAATGTTTTTGAAGATGGTGAAGAAACAGGCACTGGCGAATCAATGAGAGAATTGTCAGAAAGCTCGTCTGGGAGATCAAAGTTTGAACGAAACAGGGAAGACGAAAATGATCTTGACCAACCTCTAATTATCCAGTTTGGCACATTGCCTCCTGTCATGGCTAATAACTACTTGTTGGCCGATGAATTCAAAAGCAAAGAGAATGAGGACAGTGAGGAAGAAACTTGTGTACTAGTCTGCGATGAAGGCCAAGCATCCAGAGAAATATGTGATGAAGAAGAGGATGATGGTATGACGGATATCGAAGATGAAATTGATTTAGAAGCAGAGAAAAGGAAAAGAGGAGTGTCGCGCAATACCCTGTTGAAGCAACTGCACCAAGAAGGAGTCCGCGAAGTAGATCTGTTGGGAGAACCATCTGGCCGATCGTTTGATTTCTATGTGTTGTATGGGACACCCAAAAGGAAAAAGATGGTACCTCGCTCTGAAAAATATGGATCACACCCCATAATAATGCCTCCTCCTACAGGTTGGGTAACCGAGGAAGAAGTACTGGAAAAGGAGAAGGAAAAAACCCAAGGAAAGAAGGCTCAGTGCGATATGCTGCACGTCGATCTATCACCAAAAGATAGCCCAACGGAAGATAAGCAGGAAGTAGAAATAGATGCTGCTGAAAAAGTCATCTTCAACAAACCGACTATGAGGTTAACCAAACACTTAAGGCCATTGTACATCAAAGCTTTAGTTAATGGGATACCAATAGTAAAGGTACTCATCGACAATGGAGCAGCTATAAATACCATTCCAGCTAGGATGATGAGGAAATTTACTAAAACAGATAGTGACATGATCCCAACAGAAGTCATTCTTACAAGTTTTAACAGGGGGGCAACTCCAGCAAAAGGAGTTATGCCATTAGATATAACTGTGGGAACAACCACCAGGACTACTGTTTTCTTCGTAATAGTAGGCCCCACCAGCTACAACGTGTTGCTAGGAAGAGACTGGATCCATGGCAGTCGCTGCATTCCTTCATCGCTCCATCAATGCTTGGTCTTCTGGAATGACAAAGGTGAGGCAGAAGTGGTGCAAGCAGATCATAGACCCTTTGTGGCAGAAGCAAATTCAGTAGAAAGGTTCATGTACGAAGGAAATTATGGGCCTGTCAGAGTGGTTCAAGATGGGGAAGAAACTCAAATTACTGCCCAAAGCGAGGAGCCGTTTTCAGTGGATGCACTTACTGAGATGTTTAATCAAATGAGGCCAAACATAGTGGCCTTGGAGGAGCCAGTAATTGGCAAAAAAGAAGCCAAACAACCTTAAATGAGTTCTCAACAACAAAGGCAAGAGGCCGAGATTCAGGCCTTCAAAGCCAAGTTGATGGCTTTCAATAAAGAATGTGAATGTGTGAAGAAAGAAGAAGCGGCGTTAAAGATGCTGAGGGACAAATTAATAGTGTCCGAGATGGAGCAGAACTTGGACTGGGAAATTCATAAAGTGGATTGTCTGGAAGAGGAAACACCTCTGAGCGATATGGATGATGAAGCGACGAGGATCACCAAGTCAGGATATGCACAAGCACAAGACCCCTTAGTCAAGGTGAATATTGGCGAGGAAGGAGAGGATCGCCCAACATTTGTCAGCCAGATGCTCCCTCACGAGGTTAGTAACAGATTAATCGCTTTATTAAAAGAGTATAAAGATTGTTTTGCTTGGGAGTATGAACATATGCCTGGTTTAGATAAAAACTTAGTAGAACATAGGTTGCCGACTAAATCAAATTTTAAGCCTCATAAGCAACCTCCTAGGCGTTTCGCTCCCAATGTATTACCAGAAATCAAAAAAGAAATAGAGCGATTACTAAAAGCAGGTTTTATTAGAACAACCAGATATGTGGAATGGTTATCTAATATAGTGCCAGTATTAAAAAAGAATGGCAAGTTGAGGGTATGCATAGATTTCAGGAATTTGAACTTGGCTACTCCCAAGGACGAATATCCAATGCCTACAGTAGATTCACTAGTAGACTCGACTGCAGGGCACGTGATGTACTCTTTTATGGATGGATACTTGGGATACAATCAAATCTACATAGCTGACGAAGATGTACACAAAACTGCCTTTAGATGCCCTGTGTCTTTAGGGTGCTTTGAATGGATAGTAATGCCGTTTGGACTGAAAAATGCAGGGACGACCTATCAAAGAGCAATGAATCTAATTTTTCATGATATGATAGGTAAATTTGTGGAAGTTTATGTAGATGATATAGTGGTCAAATCTGTTAAAGAAGAAGACCATTTTGAACAACTGCGATGTTCATTTGAACGAATGAGGCAGCATAAACTAAAATTGAACCCTATGAAGTGTGTATTTGGCGTGAATGCAGGAAATTTCCTTGGATTCCTAGTACATAAAAGAGGGATTGAACTTGATAAGAATAAAGCGAAAGTCATTGTAGAAGTCAATGCTCCTAGCAATAAAAAAGAACTGCAAAGGTTTTTAGGCCAAATCAATTTTCTAAGACGCTTTATATCTAATTGTGCAGGGCGAACGAAAGCGTTTTCGCCTCTCCTAAAGCTGAAAAATCAAGACGAATTCATCTGGAAAGAAGAACATCAAAAGGCTTTTGAAAGCCTGAAAACATACCTAACAAGTCCGCCAGTGTTGGTGTCACCAATCCAAGGACAGCCAATGAAGTTGTACGTGTCGGCTGAACAGGAATCGATAGCCGGAATGGTCGCACAAGAAGACTAATTTGGTGAAGAAATGGCGATTTATTATTTAAGTAGACGGTTAACCAAATGTGAATGTAATTATTCTGCTATTGAGAAGTTGTGTCTCGCATTATACTTCACATGTACAAAATTAAGGGCCTATTTACGGCCTGTAACAGTCTATTTAATTTCCAAAGTCAATTTATTCAAATACATGTTTTCTCGCCCTATTTTACACCAACGAGTAGGTCTTTGGACTTTAGCACTATCAGAGTTCGAAATAAGGTATATACCACAAAAGGAAGTTAAAAATCAGGCTTTGGCTAATTTTCTGGCCGATCATCCATGCCTTGATATGCCCAACGAAATAGAACTAGAGGTTGATTCATTTGAATTAAAATCATGGATTTTATACTTTGATGGATCGAAAACTTCTAAAGGAGCAGGGGTAGGAGTGGCTTTGATAAATCCTTTAGGGGTTTGCTATAAGTTTGCATTCACCTTAGATAGGATCTGTACTAATAATCAAGCCGAATACGAAGCCTTAATTGTAGGCTTGGAGTTAATGGTAGATATGAAAGTAAAGAATGTAATCATCAGGGGCGATTCTCAATTGGTGATTCATCAATTGACTGGCGATTTCAAATGCCATAGTGATTCTATTATAAGTTTATACGAAATCGCCCAAGAGTTGTTGGATGAATTCGACCAAGTAGAACTTCAAAGTGTTAATAGAATGTACAATGACATGGCCAACGAGTTGGCTCAATTGGCATCTGGCTATTCAAAGGCGATAAGTTGGGAGTCTGCTTACGAATACGGAATTATATTGCCCGTTATTCAGCGAAGGGCAAGAAAAATCGAAATTCAATGTATAGAAGATGGGGTCGCGCTGGATTGGATAGATGAGATTAAATAGTCCTTTAAGGAGCTTAATGGGGGAGGTGATAGGAGAACGAAGTTACGTCTGTTAAACCATGCATTAATAGACGAAGAATTGTTCAAAAACGCTCTGATGGTGTATTATTAAAGTGCGTGAACTTACAAGAAGCTAGGGCGATTATGGCTGAGGTGCATGAAGGGATATGTGGAGCCCATCAGGCCGGCCAAAAGATGAGATGGCTGATTATCATAAATGGATATTTTTGGCCAAAGATGGGAGAATCATGTGTTCAATATGCAAAAAGTTGTTTAGCATGCCAAAAACATAGCCCAATGCAGAGGGCACCGGCAAACAATATGGCACCCATCATCAAACCTTAGCCGTTCAAAGGCTGGGCGATAGACTTGATAGGGAAGATTTACCCCCCATCGTCCAAACAGCACACTTTTATTATAGTCACAACAGACTTTTTCACCAAGTGGGTCGAAGCAGTGCCTCTAAAAGAAATCACCCAGAAAAGCATCATAGAGTTTATCCGGGACCATATCATCTATAGATTTGGAATTCCGCAAACTCTAATGATGGATCATGGGACTTCCCTGAATGGAGATCAGGTGAAGGAATTCTTGAGCGAATTTGGAGTTAAATTGGTAAATTCCACACCATATTACGCTCAATCAAACGGTCAGGCATAATCATCTAACAAGATTCTGAAATCTATCATAAGGAAGATGATAAATGAAAATGCCAGAAATTGGCACGAATGCTTGAACAAAGCCTTATGGGCTTATAGAACATCGCCCCGTTCAAGCACCAACATTACGCCTTTCCAACTCACTTATGGGCAGGAGGCTGTATTGCCCGTGGAAATCAACGTGCAATTCATAAGAGTGCGTTGGCAGCACGAATTAAGCGAGAATGAGTACAAGGAATCATTGATTCAAAATTTATTAGAATTGGACGAATTGAAGTTAGACGTGCTAAACAGGTTGCAAGTTCAGAAACAAAGGATGGCTAGATTTTACAACAAGAGAGTTATAGCCAAGTTTTTTAGTTTGAATGAATTAGTTTGGAGGGCAATACTTCCTTTAGATAGTAAAGACCCAAAATATGGCAAATGGTCGCCAAATTGGGAAGGGCCGTATAGAGTAAAGGGTGTATTGCCTAATGGAGCTTATCACTTGGAGGATTTAGATGGTACTAGGCATATAAGATTTATTAACGGTAAGTACTTGAAGAAATATGTTCCTTCCCTTTGGGAAAGTGAACAGATAAAGGCATAAATGATGAAATTGCGATTGCGATGTGATCATGCTGAGCGATGACAGTAAATAAATTGGACGATCACGTTCTAAACAAAGTCAGAAAAATAAAGCACATTCAAAAGTAAAGTCCTTTATTACCAAATGTTCCTTACAAACCATTCTTTACAAGAATTAAGGGACACAGTCAAAATACAAGACGAAACATGCTACAAATTGTCTTCTGTTTGATGGGAACAGAAAGAGTGAAACCAGTACGGCCCAGCCCTTCAGCCTATGGCCGAGTAAGAGGGTGAACTGCCCCCATAACCTTCCTAAATGCATTGCTGCAATGGTAAGCAAGGAGAAGCACTCTCAACAAGCAAACTGAAGGCAAGAATCTTGCTTCAGTTTAAAAGAACATTTCCTATATCTCCCATACCAAAAGTAATATCAAAGCAAAAGGAGCGAGTCAAGAGACCCATCCCTATAGAAGATGAAAGTGTTGGTAAATGATCGGAGTGCCATGCGGTGGCAGGAAGTTGTGATGGCAAGAAATCGAATCTGAAAAGGGATGGAGATGAAAATGATGAGTACAAACGTGCATACTTATAGGGGATGGAAGATGAAAGGCCAGAATGTGGATGGTCACATTTATGACCAGTGAGTGAAATCAATATGGCCCAAAGACTTAGGGAAGAAAAATTTAAATGCCAAAAGAATATGCATGAATGTTGGCATAAAGCGATTGGGTATGTAGAAAATTGACGATCAAAGATAAAACGTCAATTCAAAATAATTGTTCATTAACGATGATGAATGACATTAAATCACAAAAAACAAAGGCAGTCAGCGCGAAAGAGTTACAAAGGTTAAAACATTGAATGTTTAGCTACAATTCGCCCCAAGCTGAGCGCATCTGCTGCCTAAGTTTATCCCACTCTTCGCTCTGCCTAGAGGAAAGGATACCTAATTCTTTCACTAAGTCATCATCAACCTCCAACTTTTTGTACTGCTCCAATAGAGATTTGGTCCTAGCGATTCCTTGGGATGCAGTACGCCTCTTGGCAGCCATCCTCGCCCTGTAGTCATCCATTTTTGCTTGTAGCTCTTTCATCTCCGCAGCCAGGCTCAACATTAAGGAATCCTCCACTACAAGCTCTGAAGAAACCTCAGTCAATTCGGCCTGGTTTTTGTCAATTTCCTGAAGTAAGGATTCTTTCTCAGAAGAAGCGCGGAGATATTGAGCACTTCTGGCCTTCAATTCTGCGTTCTTGGCCAGCAAAGAAACAACGTCGGCATGAAGAACCCTCAACTTCACCTTAAAGTCAGCGAAAATGTTGGGCGATGGGAACGAAAGTGCCTGCAGTAGGTTCGCGCTCAACGTATCTAGCTTGGCCTTTTGAGGAGCAGCGCTAGCGCGGCCAACCTCCACGTCTATAAAGGAGACATACTCAAACAATGCCTGTTTGAGAAATGTCATATTCTCGTTCGCAGGGGTGGAAGATGGCGCAGATGATGTTTTCATGCGTGCCCAAGAGGTGAGTAAGTCTTGGATAGAATTAAGGATGATATCAAATCCCTGCAAAGGAGTTTACCAATATTGAAGATCTTCGATACAACAAAGCAGAACCAAAATAAGAGCCAAGTAAAAAGACCTCATCGGTAGTAGTGGGAAATTCAGGCACCTCCCTTATTTCCTCCATCACTTGGGGAGATTTCCCTTTAGCTGAGCAGGAAGGACCTTTCCCGCTTGACGAAACTGCAGGGATCTCTGCATGTTTCACACCGCAATAAATCAATGAGCCAGCAGCAATAAAGAAGGGCCAATGTATCAAAAGTAAGCATTACCTTCTAATTCCATGCTTGTGGGGTCGGTACCCTGGGAAGGAAGATTTGTTGGTAATAAGGGTGTTGGAACTTGAAGCCTGGGCGACGCGGCTTCGACAGGAAAGGGTGAGGAAGAGTCTGTCAAAACTATAGCCTTGGAAAGAGAAGATGAACTCTTCTGAAAAATTCAGGTAAACCATTAGTATACAGAAGAACATATCCGCGAATATACAAATATGGATTACCTTTCTCCTGAGGGTAAGGGGGTGTCATCATCATCATCATCGTCATCGGCCTGCAAAACAGGGGATGCTGAAGCCGGCCGTTTCCGGCCTGATACACCCTTGGCAGCAATAGCCTTGGCAGATGGAGAAGCGGGAGAAAGAATAAGATCTTTAGAGTGAGGAGGTGGAGAAGGACTCATAATCGATACAGGAGTAGCTAAAAAATGAGAAGCGGAAGAAGCACTTGGCCGATCCAGAAAATGAAAGGCAGTGGTAGCGTCAGCTGTAAATAGCCTACGTTTCACTGACGGCCAGAGTTGCTCAAAAAGGGGATGAATAGCAGAACTGGAATGAAAAGGGGCTAGCGAAAATGCATCCGCCAAAACGCGGTTATGGGCCTCTATAGTTGCAACGTCTGCTTTATTAAGAGTATGAAAACGGTTGGTCAGATTTTTGGAATAGAAAAGAGGGACGGGCCAGGTCTGGCCGAAGCCCAGTTGACGAGCAAAGAAATGGGGAGTGTAAATCTCTACCCCAGCTTTGGCATTGGTTCCTGTGACAATGTCATAGAACAACTCTTTTCCAGCCAGGAACTGAACCCAAATGGGTAAAGAGTCAATCACTCCAGAAGGAATATGCACATAGTTGGGAGTCAGATGAGTAGGAAAATGGAAAAAGGAAGAAACGGAATTTAAGGTATAAAAGAATGAAAAGATGTCTCTCCTAGACATGTCTGTTGGATGCAAGGAATCTATGGCCAACCCATAACAGGTGGCAGAAGTATTGCAAATAGATGGAGCCCCAAAAGAAGGAAAATATGCTCTAAGCCATAATTGGGCAAACCAAATAGGCCCACTGCCAGTAGGGGACGCACTAGTCCTCAATTGAAATTGGAGCAAAGCCAAACCCCTATAAAGAGTGGCTAAAAAGAAAGAACACAGATTCAAAGGCTTGCCACGAGCCAACGCATGCGTTAAAGGCAGGTAACTCGTAGAAGGTTTCAAGCTAGGGACGCAAAGAACGTATTTACAGAGCCAAACTTGAAGGAAAGCTACCCGCTCAACATGATTGGGCTTAGAAGCAAGAGCGACAAAAGCACTCTGCATAGCCGAGTAAGATTCACACATTTTCTTATCAAATTTGGGGGGAACACTGCCAGCGGAAACCGAAACCACCATGCCGGGAGAAATGGTATCGCACAAAGGAGGAAGGTTCACTAGGGCCCCAACATCCCTAAGAGTAATGGACAACGGGCAGCAAGGAAAAACAAAGACATTGTACTCAGGAGACCAAAAGCTCAGGGCGATTGGAAAAAGCGCTGGGTCGTATACGGGGGGATTAAGGGTGATTTCCAATAGGTCCAAAATTATCGCACGTTCAAAAATTGATTTGGTGGGGCCATGATTCACCATGCGTGCATGCCACCTACGAAAACCAGAATCAGCTTTGGGCCAAGTACGAATACCTTTATCGCAGATGGCCTTCAACGGTAGAGAACTCAGAAATGGAAGGGTTTCAGCGCAGGGGAACGGCTGACCCGCCGCAGTCTTCTCAACCGATTCAGCATCAACAAAAGATGGACCCAGGAAAAACTCATCAATGTTGGGACCAACCCGCGAAAGAGGGTTTGAATTTATGTATGGCTTGGTAAGGAGGTCTTGGAAGTCCTCAAAGCTAAGGGCAGCATCGGACTGAGTGCTTGAAGTGGCCATTTGTTACAGAATGTAAGTTGGGTAAGGTCTGTGGACTAAACGTAGCACGGAGACAAGAAGGTGAACAGTGAAAATGGCGAGGAAGAAGCGTAAGACTGCAGAGGCGTAACAGAATGCCGCGTATTTTTGGGTTTTAAGGGTTTGTAACGTCGCAATCCTTCAAGCGGTAAAAGTACGTGATGATTGAAATTCTGGGGAAGTTAAAATGTTGCGAAAAAGATACAGAGTGAATATGACAAAATTAATGATTAGTATTAATTCTGCCATATTGGGGGGTAATTGTTGACACACTAAAAATACAGCCCAAAAATCAAAGGGAAGTCCAATTGATTAAAAGGCCCAAGAAGAAAAGCACAATCTGGAAACGTGAGAAAATGCCTGAATATTGGAAGCCCGAGAGCGAAGGAGTATCATCGCCCAAGCCCGTAGGACGCCCAGGAGCTGAACGAGTGAAGTACTGCACAATCGCCCAAAGCGATAGCCTCACTATCGCCCAAATTCTCAAGTCGCCCAGAATCAGACAAGTCTAAAAGGTGTAGTTTATCCAATTCAGCAGTTACGAAAGCAGTTGTCAAGTAAACCCGGCACACCCCCCACGATCCAGAAACAGGTAGTTAAAAGGCAAGAGTAGTGGCAACGGTTACTAAGTAACCTCTCTCCAATAAGCAGCTCCTCACTGAATAAGCGATAGTCACGAAGGTAATAGAGCAGTTCCAAGCAGTTTCGTTAACCAAGAGACGCCCAGAAGTATAAAAGAAGTGAAGTTGTAGAAGAAAAGGCCCCGAATCAAAAACTCTCGACAAGAGAATATGTAATTTTCATTTCCTTAGTTTAAATTTAATCATTTCTCAGTACTCGTGTGCTTGCGCCCCTTGGAGGCGTTTTGTCTACTTTCCAATTGCAACTCTTCACTAGTAAATGCACCCATTTTTGGGACTTTGTCTCAAGAGGTTTGTTCCTTACACAATCGTCTGATCTTTTTCTTGTAATTGTTGGCGGGTTGAAAACACGCTAAATCAATATTCAATACCATTTTCATCACCACCACTATCGATGCTATGCTCCAATGCCATAACTACAACTACAATCACGCTGCTCCTTCAACTCTACAACAACTACATTATATTAGATTTGAAAAAGAAATAAAAAATGTTGCGAAGAACAAGCGGTCGTGAAAACCATCAACTAATATATATATATATATATATATATATATACTTTTTTATTTATTTTTTATTTTTTATTTTTTATTTTTGGCTAAGCTCTTGGTAGCGAGAGATGGACCTGTGAAATTTGGCTGTGGTGACTGATGAACAAGATGATGATAACGATTTAATGGTGGTGGGGATGTCTGTGGTTGTTGTGGGTGATTTTTCCATGGGTTTTGTAATGGTGGTTTAGGATGTTTAGAACTCAATTGAATATGGTGGTGAGTTGAGCAGAAAGACAGTGATGGAGTGATGGTGAGATGATTTTTTGGTGGATTGGTGGCAGTAATGGTGGACTGGTGATAAAGGGAATAAGGTCAAAAAAATGTAAGGACAATAAGTAGTGGTAGTAATTAGGCCTCTAGTAATTAGGCCTCGACGTAGTTGGATTCCGATTCCATGAGAACGAGAATCAAATCGAAAATCAATGATTCATTGATAATGGAACCATTTGGTTCCGCTTGTAGTATTGGAATTGAATTGGAACCAAATGGTTCTGATTTGGTTCGATTGGGAACTGAAGTTTTGAAAGAAAAAAAAAAAAAGTTGAGTTTATTGAAAAATTGAAAAAGGTTTACTTGCTTAATTGGTCATCTCCACAAAAAAAAAACAAAAAAAAAAAAAAAAACTGGAAACTAAAAAAATCAAAAACTAGAAATGGTTCAAATAATTTTGATCTCGATTGAGAATCTAAAATTAGAACATGTCGATTATAGGTTCCGAGAACTATAATATGAAAGATCAATGTTATTTACCAATGTTTCAAAAGCCAACATGAACAAGATAAATGATTAGGGTCAAAAGGTCGAATTAGGGTTTGACGGAATCAATAAAAATAAATATATCATAAATAATTGTCTTTGGCTTTAAATATTGAGCAATATTTAAGGGTGTATCCCTACTGTATTAAAAGAGCGAATCTGTCGGTTACTATTCATTTGTGATGTATTTTGCATTCCCAGTTTATCCTCCACCAATTCATGTGTTTTTTCCATTTTATTCTCCACCAATTCATGTGTTTTTTCCATTTTATCCCTACCCGTCAGTTACTATTCATTTGTGAAGTATTTTCCTTCCCATTTTATCCTCCATGATTTACTGTTTATATTTGTGAAGCCACTGACATCCACGCGTCTCTTCAAAACAAAAGGGTAACATGAACTTTTTCACTTCTTACAATTGTTGACTGTGTTGAAGAAAAGGAAAAAAAAATCATTTAATTATCAAACAAAAAATATCTCAAACCGACATAGTAATATATATAAAAAAAAAAAACAAAAACAAAAACCTACAAAACCGTTGATATTTTATCCTAATTTTCTTCTTCCACCATTTGTTGGGACAAATTGTTAAAAAATATGATTATTAATTACTAATAAAAAAATTATATATTTGATATTTTATTAAGGTAGAAAAAAAATAATTCATTTTCAAGTTGTAAATGTAAATTTAAAAAAAATGCAAAAAACCATAGTGAAACCGGGTTTTTTTTTATATAAAAAAAAAATTGGAATACCTCCTCTCGAGGGAAGGAATTTACCTCCGTGCGTGGATGTGTTTCAATTTTTTTTTCTCTTCCTTACATACATAGTCGTGACTTTTTTTTTTCTTTTTTCTTTTCTAATAATTCCACTTATTTACATTTCACACAATCTATAAATACAATTTCACTTATTAATAATTTAATTTAAAAATATTCAATTCCACACATATATGAAAATCAAAATTCCTTTCGGGAGGGTTGCTCCTGAACCCTCACGAGGGGCGCTGTCCCCTCTACCCCCGCTACCTAACCAGGCAGGTCGATCCTCGTCAGGGGCGTTGCCCCCGAACCCCCACGAGAGGGAGTTGCCCCCTCGACACTCACGACGTCTACCTTTTTCTCAATTCTACTAAATTGCCTCTAAATAAATCACTTCAACCTTCATCTCAGTGCACCAACACAATGTTCATAATTTTTTTTTTACATTTACAATTAAGAAAATATATATTTTTTCTTTAAATAATATCAATTTTTTAGCAGGGACGACCCCTTATTCGTATATTTTTCTAAATAATATTGGGTTAGTTATATAATTCTGTCGTTTTGATTATGTATTATTTATTCAATGTCTCACACACCAGTCATGGTTCTTTGTTTTTCTTTTTTCTATTGTAAAGATTTCATAATTTAATCTTTAAAAATTCTGGCTCAATTAAGTCTATTTCCTAATTTCATCTATTATATATATAATCTAACATAACCTCCAAAAATATGACAGTTCATGCATTGCATGGGCCAAAACTAGTATATTATTAAATCGTTAACATTTTACAATTCATTCTTTAAAAAGCAAATAACAATAATAATAATAATAATAATAATAACAATAAGAAGAAGACCACTCTCACAAACTCCATTCCTATTTTCTGAATCAAAATTCAAACGTGTTGCCCAATAAAACCAAATATTTAAGGATACGGATACATATTATTAACCCTCCGTGACAAAACTGCCATTGATTGGAATAACTTAAAGGTTGTTCTCTTTGTATTTCAATTTTTTGTTTTGAGTTTTGAATTCATTTTTAGTTTTGTATTTCGAGTGTCCAATTTGAGATTGTTGAAAATATGTTCTTTTTGACATTTTGAAAAATTGTTTTGAAAACACACAAAACGCGTTTTGGAAATTTTGGTTTGATTATAGCTGAAAAATACTCAAAACGACAATTTTTTCGTTTTGAGTTTTCTTTGTAAATTTTTAACTTGTTTTTAAAAACGCATTTTCATTATTTTTAAAATTGAAAACAGAAAACGATAAAGAGAATATACACTTATTTTCCTTGACAATTTAACAAAAGGGTTAAATGGTAAATCATGGTGACTCCTGCAGCAATTTCTAACTCTAGGGCCACACAAATCAACAAGAAGAAACAATGTTTTTCAACCATAAATATTGCCTTGAAAAGAAGAAACAGCACATATAGGAAATGTTGAAGCCATATAGGGAAGATGCAAAGAAGAAAACGAGGACAAAAAAGTAAAAGTTGGAAAAAAGATCCTCTTGCAGTGGTACAACCTCTCTTGAGTTTGAAGAAGAGAAGCCATAGTGAACGAAAATAAGCTTAAACTAGAGACTTTTACCAAAGGTTTGATAAACAGAATGCTTTTGAATTCCAGGAGGCAATCCTGAGGCTTGAATGAACAAGGCTGATGGGCATGTAGATTAATGTTTTAGTTAATAAGGTATTTAATACCCTTATAAAGACATCCCAAAAATAGCATATGTGAAAGACTTATTGAAGATTTTTGTTGGTCCAAGAGTTCACAAAGAACACAAAATAAAGTAGTAAATCGCGAGAAAATAAAAGAACACAAGGATTTTTCGCTCAAAAAGCCCGAATATTCAGCCTTAGGCCTACTCATGCGTTGAGCATTCATAAAAAGGGATTACACTTTAATTCCACTAAAAATCACTAAGAAGAATTACAATATATGAAAAAATCAGTATTCCTCTCACCTCAAATCACTCAGAATATACACAAATCCCACATATTATACATCAAGTGCGGTAACTGCCTTATCACTCCAAAATTATACGAGAATCACTCAGATTTACAAAATGGCAAAAAGAGAGATGAACTCTAACACGCAAATAGAAAACATCTCAAAAGTACTGAACGGTTACACCAGAAACGAAGCTTCGAGAATGACTTAAGGCAGGGAGATGGAGTCATTCATCAACGGTGAAGATCTGGCCAAATGTAGGGCCAAATCATAAGGCTGAGAAAGTAATAAAGGAGTGTAAGGTGCAAGCACGATTTAACAACCAAGTAATAACATTTGGGCCAAAGATCCGGTTCCAGCACTGGCCCACACCAACAATTGGGCCAAGAATTTGAGGTAGCCCAATCACATAACAATTTTTATTAAAGATTTGAACCATAGACTTCTACTGAATCTCAAATGAGATGCCATGACTGAACCATAAAAATCGTGAAAATCGTGTCCAATTTATTGTTTCTAAGTAAATCGGACAGGTTTACGATTTTTAATGCTATTTTTAAATCTTCAATTTTTAACATTAGCCAACCAGTTTGCGTGGTCAGTTCTCGATTTTGCTGGTCGAACTAGCCAGTCTGGTCCGTTTCGATAAGATTGTTATTTATTTGGACTCATGATCATCATGAGTTTACATGATTAAGTGGCACTCATTGACGACATCATAAATAGAACTCATAAATATATATTTGAGATAGCAAATCAGTGAGTCACTTAATTATTGTGTTGACTTATATAAGTATAGATAAATAACATATTTCATCTAAAAACAAATAATAATCGAACTAAATAGAACCAATCGATTTGGTTGGATTATAATTTGACTTAATGGTTTCAATTTTTTTGCCCACTCATAACAGTGGTAGAGGACTAGGTGGAGGTGCAAGTGGGTGTGGTGTGTTTGGTGATGGAAGAAGGGGCGTTATAGGTTGTGGTGCAGGGGCATGAGGAATGTTCAGAGCAGTCGATGAAGGTAGAGGTCTTGGTGGTAGATGTTGCCAACGGTCATAGAAGTTGATGGTTGTTGTGGTTGCAATGGGCGTGGTGGTACAACAATCTATCTTACACGTGTTAGAAAAATGTAAAATGATAAGTTACAAATACAACACATTATTTTTGCATTAAAAAAATAGGGATAACTGCAGTACCAAACATTTCATTTGGTAGCAGATTTTGTCCAAAATTTTCATTTGTGCCACCCACGGTACCAAACCTTTCAAAAATTAGCACATGGGTCCAAATGAATGATTTCTATTAGTTTGACCATTAGTTGATCAGATAATTGATTTTGATAATAATTTTGACAAATTTTAAAAGGTTAAAATGTTAATTTTACATTTTTTATAATAAAATTACTAAAATCAAATAATTAAAATTAAAAACCAAAAATCAACTTCTTCTTCTCCATCCACCCCACCCCATAACCGTGATACTATCGGATGGCTCAACCGTACCCACCCAACGCTGACGCCACTACCATCTCATCTACTGCCACCTTCATTCTCATCACCCAACCAAACTAGTGCCATGCTTCATGATCACATACCCATCAAAATCCAACTCCAGCTGTCCGCCCAAATTTGATTGCCAGCTTATGTCCAATTGCAACAAAAAAAAAAAAATTAAAAAAAACAATCCAGAAACATTCAAATTAGTAACCTCCCCACTCACTACATTCTTTAGCTTCAAACCCCCAAAGATCTCTCCCCACATGCCTCTATCGCCGTGGAATTCTACAAGACTTCAATCTTTGGGTTTGACAAAGCTCTGCTCTACATAATCTTCGAAGCCCCAAATTCATCTCTTTGGTGATAATGTAAACCTTAGAACCAGGGAAGTGGAGGTGTTTGGCGACTGTCCCAATAGCAATTATGACAGAATTAGCAAGAACAATCCTAGAGTCACCAAAGATTTTATAAGGATAGGTCAAAAAGGCTACTTAAGAGACATTTTCAGTGAAGATTTCGATTTTGAACCAGACCGATTGAGCACTAATCTGATCCATGATCCATGAGCTCTATCAAACCGATCCCATCAAGGAAACTCGAAAAATTCTCAACTTCAGAGGTAGTAGTAAGCTTCCCATTGGGGGCGATATCATTAGCCATACAACCCTTAAAGAGAATAGGTTGGAGCTCTGCACGTGCCGCATAGATAGCAGCTGTATGGGCAGTTGGGCTGCTGCCGACGATACATGGGCATCTTTTTAGAGTCTATAGGTCGGTTGGGTGATGGAAATGAAGCTGGCGATGGAGGAGATGGAAGTGGCGCCAGAGTTGGGTAGGTGCAGTTGAGACGTCTGGTAGTAATGGTGATGCTTTTATGGTAGGTGGATATGTGTAGGGGTGGATGGAGAAGAAGAAGTTGATTTTTGGTTTTTAATTTTAATTATTTGATTTTAAGTTATTTTATTATAAAAAATATAAAGTTATCATTTTAACTTTTTAAAATTAGTTAAAATTATTGTCAAAGTAAATTATTTGGTCAAATGACGGTCAACCTAACAGAAATAATCAATTTGGACCACATATATTATTTTTTTGAAAGGTTTGGTACCGTGGATGGTACAAATGAAAGATTAGGGTAAAATTTGCTACTAAATGAAAAGTTTAATATCGCTCATGCAATTATCCCTTAAAAATATTGAAGAATATTTTCAAAAGTAATTTATTTTGCTAATATATTTATGTGAATTTCTCATGTTAATACTGAAAACCTTGAGTAGAAGGCCCCTAATTAGGACTAAGATTTAAATAAAGAAAAATACATGACTACATAGATTTAAAGATACAATCTTAACTTTGAAAAACTTCAGAATTTTTTATAAAAAATCAGGTCATAAATAATTTATTATTATTACTTCAATTTTTAAACCAAACCATTTTTTTCGGTTTGGTTCAGTTTAAAATCATGGTTTAACTAATAAAAAAAAACATATAACAAATAAGTTAAATCGTAAATAATTGTCTAAACTTTCACGTTAAAACTTAAATAGTAACATTAAGAATATTAGAAACCAAAGTTCTATGATTTTAATCATTATAATGCAACATGATAGAAATTTTAAAATCCTAATCATTAAAAATAGGGAAAATTGTAGCCACATTAATTACCAAACATTTCATATTTATACAGACTTTTGTCCAAACCTTTTATTTGTGTCACTAAAGATACCAAACCTTTAAAAATGTTGCAACTGGAGTCCAAATGGACGGAATCCATCCATTTGACCATTAGTCGACCATTAAAAAAAATTGATCTCGTTTAACTACTTTAGAAAAGGGTAAAATGGTACTTTTATATTATTATACATAAAATAGTATTATAGTAATTGGTTATTTAAAATGTATTAAATAAATATATCACTAATAATTCATCCCACGCACCTTATCCCCTCTCATTAAAAACTGTGAACTCTCTCCCTCTCCTATCTCTTCTGGCGGAAAACCAAAACCATCGACCACCGCCACAAACAAACCAACGCAATCGGGCACAAGATCGCCACATGCAGCACAGTTGCATGTAAGACCACCCTGTGCAACACCTAGCTATGCATAGGACCAATAATTTGATCCGACTTGGTGATGGATTTTGGCATTTTGGGGAGGTGAGGGTGTGGGCTATGGCATTGGTGGTGGAGATATTTTTGGAATGGTGGGTTTTGGCGTTGGTGGTGGTTTCAGTTCAAGTGTCCGATGACAATGGAGTTGATTTATAACTTGGTTCTTGAGGTTTTGGTGTTGATGGTATATGTAGAGTTTTCACATATGGCAGAATTAGCATTGCCCTTGGTGGTGCCACTGGCTTTGGCCTCGGTTTACTTTGGGGATAATTTTACTGATGAAAACGGTGAAAAATTGTATAATGTATTGTTGAAGTATACTTTAGTGGCTCTTTGGTTGATAAGGTGAAGAATTGTCGGCTCCCCCACTACCACTTTTTTAGGTTCCAACTGATATTACACTGTGAAGGTGCAAATGAATGACTGGGCGGTGTTGATTGGAGGAGATGGTGTGGTGCCGGCATTGACTGAATCTCTGGATCTATTTTTTGGGGCAACATGGATACTTCATTTTTTCTTTTTTATTTAATTACTATAATATTCTTTAATTAGAATAATATAAAAGTACCATTTTATCCCTTCTAAATTAGTCAAAAGATGTCAACTTTCTTTTTTTAAATTGTCAACTAATGGTCAAATGGATGAATTCCATCCATTTGGACTCCAGCTCAAGGGTGGAGTCAGCCCATCGAAATAGGTGGGTCCCAGAGTTGAAATGGTGGGGGCCCACGAGGGCTACTCCAGACTTTTTTTTTGAAACATTATCTGTTAAAATGAGGAAAGTTGATACTTTGTGATGGAGAAAGGAAACAAATGAATATAAATTAATGTACATTAATTGAAAATTTAAAAGATGGTAATGCCTTCATGGAGATATGTGGGTAATCGACAATTATTTTCTGGGTGTTTACAATTCTACTGGTTCAAACTTCAAAATTAGAAGTTAAGACTTAGACATATATGCATAATGCATTTTAATTTTTATAGTTGAAGAATCCAAAATTTTAGCATTCTTGTTCAGTTAATATCTCTGTAAGCAGGTTTAAAATATTATCTTCCTCTACAATAAAAGGTCTCTCACACAGACACTCCAACATTTAGAAAACCTGAAATCTCAATACTCCAAGAAAAATGCACATTATGAAATCTCATGAAAGTTGAGAACAAAATGGTAAATACAAAAAAATTAAAATTAAAATTTGTCAAAATATTGGGGGGCACCAGCTGCAACATTTTTAAAAGTGTGGTACCTCTGATAATATAAATGAAAGGTTTGAGCAAAGTTTGCATAAAGATAAAAAGCTTGGTACCGTGGCTACAATTTTCTCATTAAATTATAATGCAATATGATAGAAATATTTTAACATTTTAGTCGATAATAATTGGTGTAATATCTGCAATTATAACACGTGATTCATTATATCCATAGAGATAAGGTACATTAATTAATTTATTATAGTTATATGATATAAAACAACTAATCAAAAAATGAATATAAATATCAAATACGATATTACGTTCTATAATTTTTTGTGAATCATCCAGGCACCATCAAAATATTGACAAAACACTATAGGTTCATTGTTACTATACAACCAATTTTTAGGGCAAATCACCGCATCAACTATATTTGACAAATTTATAAAGGAATCAAGAATCTGACCACTCATAGGAAATCCAAACGCAGAAACAATTGTTGATATTTAAATAACTGACTCATCTTTGACAATTTGAAAGGACCAATATTATGTTTATTTGCATTCAATTTTCATCAATTAATATGTTTAAAAGTTCATTGATCAAATCTTTAAAATGAGCATTTAAGTAATCCACCAAATCATTCTAATAATTAATAGTAAAATCTAAAAATAAGTTAAAATGTAACTAATTAATTGAGTGGTATGACTAGAAATTGAGACGCAAATAAATAAAAAATGTTGTTCTGTACAAAATTAAGGGAGTCGACACAAATTAGAACAAAACAACATAACTATCAATAAAAAAATATCAAATAATTATTAACATATAAGAAAAAATGGATAAACTCACTTGAAAATTTAGCCGAAATCCGAGAAAATTCTTAATAAAAGAAAAAGAAATGTGTAAGTTTGAGTAAAATTTCGATTTAATTGTTTACTCAATTGTAATGGTCGATAGATATGGCTCAGCATGAGTTTTTTGCCACTTCACTTAATTTGAGGATTTTGCATACATAATTGCGATGACCAATGTATTATTTAGGTATGATTTAATTAATTAATTGTGATGAATAATTATCTATTTAGGTATTGATGAATTGGATTGTGTCTAACATAAACCGTTTGTAAAGATTAAAAACTAACCCAAATCACTTCAAAGCAGTTTGGTTTAGTTCAAAACCAGAATTTTAACGATTCCACGTGGATTCAAACCAACGGTTTGAAAAAAAATGATTTTGATTTGATTTGACGATTTCGTTGTTCAGCCCTAGAAATCATACATTTTTTAGGTTATGTATTATTTATTGGTCATAAGTTATTCATTTTATTGTTCACAATTATCCAATAATTGGTCATAACCGCTTTTCATCCAACCTATTCGCCTTACCACTAACAGCACCACAAAAAAACACCGATGTCACATCTCCTCTACCACAGCAGTAACACCACCACCACGACCGCCTCCAAAAGTACCACACAAAATCATGGCCACAACCCATCACCATCCACCTCCAACACACCTCCTGCTAAGTGTATTTTGTACACTTATTGAACATTTAAATTCGAGTATTTATTAGTTATTTTGATGAATTGTGGCTAATTATATGTGTATAATTCTTGTTAAATACAAATCAATATAAATGCCGGAATTAGAGAAAAACAGTGAAAATGAGTTCAATTGTAAGAGATCCAAAGTTTGGAAACTAATGTATAAATACTCAAGAGTTGTGTCAAACCTCAAAATGAGATTCGAAATGTGCTAGGGGTCAATTTGATTAGAAAAGAAGTCAAATGGTGAAATATAATCAAAGTATTATCACACATCAATTTCAAGTAGAAAAGTTATGCTCAAGATTTTCAATCTCAAATTGAGATCCATTTTTGGTATAACAAACGTTTGAATTTAAAAAAAAAGATATTTTTAGAATAATTATAGTCATTTGAGTTGACTTTCCAATGCACTTGAAACCCTTTAATCGGATATTGGGAAAGAAAGTTATGATAGAACTACTGATGATTGCTTGGAGACGAAACCATGTTTGAATCCGTGTTTGTACTAGGTGCGCGGCCGACCCCTTACCCATGCTCGGACCCATTTTTGCTCTTCAAGGCATGCACCTCACGTATAACTAGCCACACCCCTAGAAGGAATTCAGGAGAAAAATATTTTGTTTTCTTTTCTTGACTCGACAAGTTATGGTATGATATATTATGCATCCTTTATGACCTAAAAGAGGTCCAGAACCTAAGAAACCAAGTTTTTATCATTTAAGAAGTCTAATGTTAAACTAAACTTCTTATGTATTGGATGAATGGTGAAATCTATCAATTGTCGTTTTTAATTCAAAGATTAAGTATTTTAATGAATTCTTGTGTTCTTGATCACTTATGCATGCTTAGTTCGTTGTTTGGATGCTTGATCATTATTTAGACAATTAATTACTTATTATAGTGTTGGGATACTCACAATAGATTAGAATATTGCATATTTGACACATGGACAATGTGTTATGAGTAACATTTATGTGTAATCGTGTGTGCTAATCTTGTGATTGAATGATTTCTTTGTATATGAATTTGGACTAATTATATGGTCGGGTCGTGCTAAGGATATGTTTCATATATCTTGAAAAAGAATATTAGATATTAATGGATTATTGATTGTCATGAACACTTGGATAACAATAACTTACTTAAGTCGAGAACTCGAAATAGAAATCAATAGGTGAATTTTGAAATCAAATACATTTATCTCATTGTTTGATAAAAACAATCATTTACATTATTTAGGTGCTTGCATAGTGACATACGTAAGATTTGGATGATCTCGACCTCCACCGTCTGATTCTGAGATTGAGAAAACTTTTGGGTTGCAAAAAATAGAATAGAGAAAACTCAGAAAAGCAAGGCCCTCATCTTTCAGGCAGGCTCAGGCACAATAGCAGGCCCCTTAGTTCAATTCCAGCCTCCACCACCCTGATTCACATCGGACGAGTCCCTAGATCTCTTTTGTACTTTATTTTCTATATTTTATCTATATTTTTAGACGTTGAGGGTACTATCTAATTTAAGTGTGGGGTAGAAAATAACGAGCTATGTTAATTACTTTTTAGTATATTACCATATGTGTCTGTGTGATTGAACATGTTGTGCATTTCTAATATTTAAATTCACAATAGAGATATTTCTGGTCGTGTAGATATATATTTGGCTTTGCTTGGAAGAGATAGACAATATAAAATTAATGATTGTCAACTTATACACAAATTAGGTTAAAGATAAAAGTTGAGTATTACAACGGATTCTAATTGTAGAGTTAGATTCCTAGCATGTTTTTCCATGCAAATCTCCTCCATCAGGGCATTTCACTCGCTAATCCTGCCCGTATTCCCGCTTAAGGCGAGGGTGGGGCGGTGCGAAGATGCCCACCATCCTTTTTGAAAGCCCTGTTTCAATTTTTATTTTTAACGATTTTTTTAACATACATAGTTGCTTCATTTAATTGTATAATATGATGATAAGCCTTTGTTTAGTATTGTATTTTATTTCAATTTCTATAATACCATGAGGCGATTTTTTTATTTTTTCAAATATAAAGGGGATTGTTGGGATGAGGACCATGGTCTCCGTCCGGGGTACTTTTGAAAATACCCTGAAAGGAATATATTGGCACAATGATGCTATTGGCCATTGGGCCCAATTGTATTGGCCCAACTGGATATTGAAACCCAGCCCACTACCTATCAGTTTACTTAGTGAAAAGGAAGAAAAACGTGTTGGACTTTCAAAGCTGAAAATCGTGTTTTGTTCTTTACCTATTATTTGGACGCCTGTGATGTCACCACGTGTCGCCTCCAACTCCGTTGGATTGGCGACTGTTGTGTGACTCATATAAAAGGGTGCCCTAGGGTTTGAGACATTCGACTTTTTCTCTCTGGCCTTCGAGATCCTTCTGTGTCTCTCTACTCTTCTGCGCCGTTTCCTTCGGTTTTCCTCCTCTTCTCTGTTGAAATCAAATCTCCTCATTTGATTTCAGTTTTTCCTCTCAATAGATTGTAAATCTTGTGTGATTTCATTACTTGAGGGTTTTCGGTTCTTGTGTGAACTATGTAAAGTGAAGAGAGTTCCTATTTTGTGTAATAATCGGCCAAGACTGAGTGCCATCCTTTTGTATCTTTATCACTGGGGTTTTGATTCAAGTTGTACTGTGGTTGTTCTTGAGATTGAAGCACCTATCTGATAAGTGAAACCTGTGGGTTTCTGCCATTGAATAAAAGCTACGGTTTCTTCCATTCTGTTCCAGTTTTCTTGTTGTTTATTTTCAGTTCTACGAGTTTTATTCATTGTTCATAATTTTACTTTGAGTAGTTTCTGTTTTTTGCACAATATATGTTGATGTCTCGTGAGCTAATGGTTTGATCTGCTCCCAACAGTGGTATCAGAGCGTTTGGAAGGAGATCTTGATGCTTGGTGTGATCGATCTTGACACTGATAGTACATTGAACTTCACTGCGTGTTTTTTTTCTCAAACCCTAGTTAAAGGGGCTTTGGTGAGATCTGACCATTACTTGAATTTTTTCAAGATTAATCAAGTTGTATAACTGTATTGCGTGTTCTGAATTAATTGGGACTCTGTCATTGTGTGGTTATACTATCTTGATTGGTTTCTACTGCCTTGTTAGGATTTTTGTCTGTGTTGAATATTTTCTGTCCTATAGACTACCTGACTTGTGTTTAAAAACCTGAATCTCTGACTCCTTGTAAT
The DNA here is from genome assembly GCA_019097785.1 of Fraxinus excelsior. Classification (NCBI taxonomy): domain Eukaryota; kingdom Viridiplantae; phylum Streptophyta; class Magnoliopsida; order Lamiales; family Oleaceae; genus Fraxinus; species Fraxinus excelsior. The sequence goes on from CM032640.1 coordinate 6,541,551, forward strand.
ACCTTTGTCCAGAAACCGTGAGTTGTCTGGAATCTGAGGGTTACCTGGATCACAGTTAGGATTCTTGATAATCTTGATTTCAGAAAAACATCCCTGCAGTATTACTTAAGTTTGATTGATATCTGTATGTGTTTTTCTGCATCTGTACAATTTGGTTTGTACTTGCTTTGGTTATATTGTGAATAGTCTGAAATAATTCTGAACTTGCAATCTGTGTTCTCTCTTATGCACCTTGAGTGTTGATACTTGACTGATCCACATTGCAAGTCTTTGATTGGTGTCTGATTGATCTGCATACATACTTTTTCATTCAAAATGGCAAAATTTGAAATGGAAGTTTTTAATGGCAAAGGAGACTTTAGTCTCTGGCGCCAGAAAATGAGAGCTCTTTTACTTCAACAAAAATGTGCTAAAGCCATTGATGAGTCATGGCCTACTGATCTTGAGTCTAGTAAAGTAACTGAACAAGATGAAACTGCATGGAGCACTGTTTTCTTGCATTTATCTGACAATGTGATTAGAGAAATTGGTGAGACTAAGACTACTGCTGAATTGTGGAAAAAATTGGAGAAAACTTATTTGAATAAAGCTATGCCAAATAAAGTTTATCTCCTAAAACAGTTTTTTGGTTTTAAACTGGATTCATCTCTTGACCTAGATGCTAATATTGATAGATTCAACAGATTAACCCGTGACCTAACCAACTGTGACGAGAAACTCTCAGATGGACAGTTGGCTGTGGTTTTATTGAATTCCATTGGTGACAAATATAAAGATGTTAAAAATGCCATTGAATATGGGAGGGACACTCTAACTGTTGATGTGATTGTTAATGCTTTAAGAACAAAAGAGTTAGAGTTAAAATCTGACAAGAGGGAATCTGTTAGTGGTGTTAGTTTGATGATGAAGTCCAAGTCTAATCCCAAAAAGGGTAATTTCAATAAGAAATTTGGACATAAGAATAAGGGAAACTTTAAGGACAAAAATAAAATGAATAGCAAAGGAAAGAAATGTTTCTATTGCCTTGAAAAAGGTCATTTTATTAAAGACTGTCCAAAAAGACTATTT